>JAYGGG010000137.1:0-71651 GCA_036346245.1 Bonia amplexicaulis | reverse complement strand
GAGAGAGGGAGAGGTGAAGGCATCACTGCTGGATGATTGACACGTGTCAAGTGGATGAATCATACCCTTTGGATTTAAGTGAAGAGGTGTGGCTTGGATTAAATCCACGAAGGGGTATCGCTCATTGGATGAGCGTAACACGTGGCGGCCTGAGATTTAATTGATTTTATTTTCGGATTAGATTTTCGTAAAATACTATAAACAATATATTTGCTTGAAAAATAATAAATAATATCTAAAATTCCAGAAAAATTATAGAATATTCCTGGAAACATTTTAGACTTATTAAAATATTTATATTTTCAGATTTGATTTTAATAATTTTATAAAATTCCTTTTATCTTTTAAAATTAATTTTAATTCCAGAAAATTCTCAAAACTATTTAAAATTCTGAAGGCTAGGAAAAATAAAATAAACACTTTTTGGCTTTTATAAAATATTTAAAATACATTTTCTTGATTTAAACTTTGAAATAAACTCCGTAAAAGCCCGTAAAATCCAAATAAAAGCCAATTACTTTAAATAATTAATTCAATTTAAAATTTTCCAAAACTCAAAATTTGGGATGTTACAATTTCCCACATCATAATCCTTTATTAACTCCAACCATCTTCTCTCGTCTTCGTGATTGAGGTCGTTGAGTGAAAATATACTTCAAACTCTTGTGATCCGTATAAATTTCACAACTGCTGTCGATTAAATAATGCCTCCAGATTTTTAGAGCATGCACACAAAGCAGCCTAGCTCTAAATCATGGGTTGGTAGTTCTGCTCATGCGAGCCAATTGCCTCAAGCATAAGCTACCACCCTTCCTTCTTGCATCGTAACACGCCCTGCACCTTGTTTGGATGCATCGCAGTATCACTTCAAAATCCTTCCCGATATCCGAAGGGTCAACACCTGCGTGTTAACCTCTTCGACACTTGGAAACCGTCTTCACATGATTTACTCCATTCAAACTTCTTTTCTTTCTTTAGTAATTGGGTGAGAGGTCTTGCTAGCTTGGAGAATCCTTCTATGAAGGTTTACTGTAATAACTAGCTAAACCAAGGAAACCCTCG
The DNA here is from genome assembly GCA_036346245.1 of Bonia amplexicaulis. Taxonomy (NCBI): domain Eukaryota; kingdom Viridiplantae; phylum Streptophyta; class Magnoliopsida; order Poales; family Poaceae; genus Bonia; species Bonia amplexicaulis. The sequence goes on along the minus strand of JAYGGG010000137.1, from coordinate 70,589 downwards.
ATCTCTCACATCGATTTTGGTTGAGTCCAATTGAGCACATCCGTTACCTTTTCAGATCTATGATACCCTCCTCGCTGAAATAACATGACCCAAGAAATCTACTGCTAACTGTAACTCACACTTGCCGAACTTGGCATACAAACGGTGTTCTCTCGAAGTTTTCAATACTATCCTCGGATGTTGGGCATGTTCTTCTTCATTTCGCTAAAAATCGAATGTCATCAATGAACACGACGACAAACTTATCCAAATATTCCATAAACACCTTATTCATCGATTCATAAAATACGCAGAGCATTGGTCGTGCCAAAGGACATTATCAGAACTCAGATAACCCATAACGAGTAGCAATGTCGCCTGGTATATCCTCCTACCGATCTTCATTTGATGATAACCGATCAAGATCAATCTTGAAAAGACACATGATCCTTTTAACCGATCAAATAAGTCATCTATCCCGGGTAGAGGATACTTGTTCTTGATTGTTGCATCATTCAATGCTCTATAATCCACACACACACGATCGCCATCCTTTTCTTCACTAGAAGTACTGGTGTTCCCCATGGTGAAGAACTTGGTCCGACAAACTTTCTCTTGTAGTTCTTGGATCCGCTTCGACTGCTAGATCATCAAGTGACATCCTAGGGTCTTTGAAATTAAATGCCCGTACCGATTAATAACAAATTCAACTTCTATCTGTGGCATTCCAGAAATCTTCGTGAAATACATCCGATATTCTTTTACTATAGTACTTTTTCCATAGTTATTCCTTTCAAGCTATTCAACTCACATCCATTCCTTGAGGATAAACTCTCATTGCATTCTATTTGGATTCCTTCGTGAGTTGGTAAGAGTAATAGCACGGTTGGCACAATCTATCTCGCCTTTATACTTGGTTAACCAATCCATTCCAAGTATCACATCTAGACTATTGGAGTCTATTATAATAAGATCCGCTAGGAACTTAACTCCATTTATATCTACGGTTGCTCTAGGCGCACCGTATTAGTCCTCATTTCCTTCCTTGATTGGACTAGCATATTATTCTTTAACAACCTGAGCATCCAAATTGTTTCTTTCAAAGAAACTTTGAAATAAACGAATGCGAAGCTCCGTAATCAAATAATACCGAGGGTGTACCGAGTTGACAAGGAACTTACCCGTAACTACCTCTCGTGCTTCCTGGCGCTTCACAGAACATGGTTGATATGTCCCTGCTTATCACTTGTGGAGTCCTTGTCGCTATATGTTCCACGGACTTGTCCTGCCGGTGGGGCTCGGCCGGAGTAGTCCCTGTGTTGAAGCGGACAGAGTCACCGGGCTGCTTACTGACAGCTGTTGGCGAATGCCCCATGTTCTGCGCTGAAGCACTAAATTTCGCCTGCAGCCTTGTTTTGTTGGGGTTGACCTCCATTGATTGGTCGTGGAGCCGAGGTATGGGGCGAGGTCCATCGATTGGTGTCCTTGGCACACCTTGCATAGAAGGCCCGAAAAGTGTGGTCGATTTGGACGATGGCGAGTGTTATTGGCACCGCCGTGCTCGAATTTCCTCTTCGGACTTCTGTAATCCGCGCTGGGCATCTTCTTCTTGATGATAGCTTTGTTCACCATGTGCCGGAAAGTTGATAATCATTAGACACTAATCGCACCTTGAGATTGGGATCCGCACCTTGCATGAATCTCCAAATTTTGCCGCATCGCTTGCAACATCCTCCAAGCATATCCGCCGCTTGGTAAATTTGTTCGATATCATATCACGCTTGAGGTTTCCTTGTTACAACTTATAGAATTCCATCCTTTTCATTTCCATGATTCGAGTAGGAATGTGCAAGACATGAATGCTTCTTCAAACTCACCCTCAAGTAATGTCTTGTGCATTCTGGTGAGCAGCACAATAATTCTCCCACCGCTAGTGCAATTCCTTTCACCGGTGAGCTTATACAACACCTTTTCATTTCCATTGCATTGTGCCAAATTCAGCTTCCTTTTCGACGCCCTGATCCAGCTGTCACCGCCCATCTGCCCATCGACCCACCGAAAGTTGGGGACGAGTTCTCATATTCTCCCACTTGGATTGTGGTGCTTGATGTGTGCTCATGAATTTGTCGACTTGGTTTTGGGCTAAGGCTTGAGTAGTCAGAATCGCATGGCCATCATCTCGCTCCATGTTAGGAGCTTGAACCAAGCGGGTGGAATTGGATTACTGCCTTCTGGCTGAGCATTGACATTCTGGCTGTTGCCGGCACTGTTCCTTGTGTTCACCATCTTCGTGGTAACTGGGGTTAGCAAAAGGAAAGAGGGAAGTAGCATAGGTAAGAGATTAGGGGAGACTAAACCACATCCCAAACAAACACACAAGGAAAAAACACGGACAACAATTTGAAAGGAAACTTGTCTTGAATTCAAATTAAATTTTAAAGGAAATGGTCATCAGGTGCACAAGTGCTTGGTACAGCCCATCCCACACACTAGAATAAAATACAAATCGTATTAAGGAATTAAACATTAAATTGGTGCTATCAGAGTGGGACCCGAGCAACAACTCCAAACCCTTCCGTGTTAATCGCACTATCCTGTGAAAGCTTAGTACACACAGAACAAAGACAAATATCATGCAATAATGATAAATTTTATTTAACTAAATATGAGCCCGATGGCCAAAGTTTACAATAGCAATGAAGATAACAAATGAAGAAACAAAGCAAAGAAATTTCATCCCGCCTTCCACAAGGCGAATGATCAGAAGACGTGGCCTAGTCGTAATCCTCACCAAGTCGCCAAAGGCTTCCTCTAAAAAGAGTTAGATATAGCCACATGAGTACAAACGCATCACAAGTTACACCAAAGAGCTTTAATAGAGTGGATGCATGCATATGGATATCAAAGGAAGGCATATATGGTTAGTTTGCATAAAAGACAAGATTGAAGTAAATATCATAAAGTAAGTGCGAAGTGAATTTGATACAATAAGTAAAACAATATTGTAATCAACATAAGTAACGTTAGTGTGCTCCAACCAAACACTAACCTATTCACGGGCATCCCACCCGACCATCTTTTCAAAACCAACTCATTTGATTCCATCCATCCATACGCTTTTTCCAAAACTCTCATGGATTCCATCCATCCACAAGGTTTCTCCAAAATCTCTCATGGATTCCATCCATCCATAAGGTTTCATAAAACATTTTAAAATCAAAGTCTAATCCGAAAAACTTTACTCGCCTTGCCCATGACCTGCAGGCACGGCTATCCGTGATAGGTTATACACTCGCAGAGGTTGTACGCTTTACCCACAAGACATGATCATCTCATATTGCCACGCTGATAAGCACACTTCCTTTGTGTGCATGAGGAGATCATGACAAGGCCTTTACAATGCAAAGCCTTCAACCTCGCCAAGCCAACACCGAGGTTTCACTACAACTTGAATCCACAAGTTGGAGCCCCTCTGAGCCAAGTGAGACTTCTCATGGACTACGCCACGCCACTTTCAACCCACGACAAGGCTCAGTTGGGACTCACAAATTAGTTAGCCAGATCGCCTCATACCGCCTTGTGGTAGTACGATAGGGCTTTGCAATAGTAGCTCACTGCACTCGTCCTTTATTGACTTAGGCACAACCACAAACCTCGTGCCTCGCAATCAACATTCGTCACCAAACGACAATGCATGCCTAGCACCCACCACTTTACCATTTGCCTAAGTCTAAACCAAGTTTTTACTTTGTTTAGAAATAGGTTTGTAAACCTTCCAGATTTTCCAAAGTCCGTAAATAAATTTTAAAGTCTATCATTTTATGTGAAAGAAGTATCATTTTATGTGAAGAAAGTTCCCAAATCATAATATTCTTCGCATGGCTAAGCAAGTTTATGAAATTTCTAGTTAATACTAATGTACTAACTAGGTTTTAACTATGTTTGACAAGGTATAATTGCATGAAATATCAAATTTGGTCGTCCAAAGGAATTTGGGTATAACTAGCTTAAACCGAATTTGAATTAGACATTGATTAAAAGTAAGCATGCATATTAGTTTAAAACAATATAAATAATTTTAAAATACTGGGAGCAATATGATCAAAGGTGTAACTTGCCTGTTGTTCATGACTAACGCTACATCGAAATCGAACTCTCCGAGATCGCGAAACCTAAACGCTAAAATCCAAACAAATAAAATTCAAATAAAATTATAAAATTGAAAATAAGTACATATTTGAATAGTTTAGAATTTTAGAAGAATTTAGAAATTTGAATGGCTCAAATCGAGCTAAAATGAGATTTTAAGGGCTTTAGGAAGTTTCAAAATGAAGGAAAAAGAAAAGATCCATTTTCCGAATTATTTTGTATTAGAAATGTGGAATTATGACGTCATCACAGAGAATAAAAATAAATGAAAATGAAATGATGACGTGACGCCACGTGTCGCCATCGGTCGCCACGCAGCCCACGCGGGCGGATGACGCGGCTTGCTTGGCCGCATGGCATGCCACGGGCAAGGCCACCGGATTGCGCTTGTTCGCCGGGCGGCCGGCGAGGGGTGGAGGACGAGGAGAGGATGGTGATCGCAACTGGGCACCGGCCAAGTGAGGCTTAACGGTGGCCGGAGGTGTGCGGCAAGGAAAGAAGCGGCGGCAAGAAGGGTTTTGGCTGCCTCCCATGCATGTGGAGAAGGAGGGAGGTGGGGAGAAGGGGAGAGGAGGCGGCCGAGGAGGCTTCGAGGGAGCTTATAGGGAGGAGCGACGGTTGAGCTCACGAGAAAACGGAAGAAGCCGGCTTTGGGCGGTGTGAACGACACGGGCGCCATTAATGTCCGGGAGGTGGCCGAGGGTGGAGGGAAACCGAGGCGACAAATTTGAAGAAGCGACGCCTGACACGGAGTTTGGCGCTGGTTTAATGCGCGCGCCATGAACTGTCGCTTTGGCGCATGGGCGGCGGGCGAGGGTCCCGGGCTACCACGGGGTGGCGCGGGCGTGAGGGCTGGGCCACAGGCTGCCATGCCGGGAGGAGATGAGGCGGCGGCACCCATGCCGCTCGGTCAAAAACAGGAGGAGAGAGAGCAAAGAAAGAAGAAGGAGTTGGGAAGAAGGATATGACAAGGGGCCCCAATGGTAAGTGAGAGAGGAATAGAGTGAAAAGAATGGATGGCTTAGATTGAGAGATGTGGCAAGATCTCATCCATCCATTTTAAGTGAAGGTGAGAGGCTAGGATTGAATGAGTGAAGGGTAAGATATAATCCTGTGCGACACTTGTCACCACGGATTAATCCGGATTTAAATTCAATTTTATTTTCGTAAAATAGGAGGAGGTTTCTTAAACACTTTAAAAATAGGAAATAATATTTAAAAATCCAAGAAAATTTATAGAAAATTCCTGGAGACATTTTATACTTAGGAAAATATTTTACTTCATTTTGGCCTTTTTGAAAATATATAGAATATCTTTTAACTTTAAAAGTCGATTTTAAAATCTCGTAAAATCTCGTAAATTAATATTAAATTTTGGGAAGCTTGAAAAGGCTAAATAAATCTTTTAGCTTTAATAAAATATTTAAAATATATTTTCTTGCTTTTAGGCTTTGAAACAAAACCGATAACTCCTGGATAAACCAAATAAAACCAAATGCTTTTAAATACTTAATTTGAAATAGTTTCTTTACAAAATTTATCAATACCTTTTGTTTGACAAAGGTTTTATGTTTTAGTAAAATTACTTTTAAAAACCTTTTGAAAAGGCTAAAACAGTAAACACAAACTTTCAAATTCAGCAACTAAAGAATACTTACTTTTATTTTAAATTGAATTAATTTTAATTATTATTTTTTTGAAATTTGAAAATAACAACGGGTTGTTACAACCACTTCTTAAAAGAATCTCGTCCCGAGATTCGCATCTGCCAGCAAAGAAATAGGTGTGGATCTTACTCGATTGGCTTGAGCGGAGATTTGATTCACGCCCTTTTTGTGGTATTCTTCTTGTCGTCTGAGGGTGTTGGCGCTTGTTGCTCGACTTTATGCTTCCAAGATTAGAGAGGGAAGATTCAAGGCAAAGAGGGAACAACGGATATTTTATGCAACCCCAAACAAAACCTTGAAAACCAAATAACAAGCAATAGTTACTACCGTCGACAAAAGAGAAAAATGACAGCAAGATAACTTCGCTTCATCGGTTCAACCTAAATATCTTAATCTAAAAGGGTAAGGGTTGTCTTGGAGTGATCTTCGCAGCCCCGAGGTTTGATCCTTTAAGGCTAAAATTGAAGTTGCGCAGAGTCGATGAAGTTCAACTGACCATCTATAGTTGTTTTGGAATAAGAGAAGAATCGTAAATAAATTTTTCCAAAGATGACATAAAGATGAGAAAGAATTGAGGCATAAGATAAGCAAAGATTTGAGAGGTAAGAATAAGCATATCTTTTCAAAATTTATTAGTTTAAAATAAACCTTAAGGTCCAACCATTCTACTCTATCTTCGGTCACGCCCTAGAGTCATTAATGCTCGATACCATCTCTGCTCGGGACCCGAGCAACAACTCCGAACCCTCTCGTGTTAATCGTGACTATCCTGTGAAAGCTTAGTGCACACAGCAGTAACAAAGACAAATATCATGCAATAATGATAAATTTTATTTAACTAAATATGAGCCCGATGGCCAAAGTTTACAATAGCAATGAAGATAACAATGAAGAAAACAAAAAGCAGCAATTTCATCCCGCTTCCCACAAGGCGAATGATCAGAAGACGTGGCCTAGTCGTAATCCTCACCGAAGTCGCCAAAGGCTTCATCTCGAAAAGAGTTAGATATAGCCACATGAGTACAAACGCATCACAAGTTACACCAGCAGCTTTAATAGAGTGGATGCATGCATATGGATATCAAAGGAAGGCATATATGGTTAGTTTGCATAAAAGACAAAGATTGAAGTAAATATCATAAAGTAAGTGCGAAAGTCAATTTGATACAATAAGTAAAACAATATTGTAATCAACATAAGTAACGTTAGTGCAGGCTCCAACCAAACACTAACCTATTCACGGGCATCCCACCTTTACCATCTTTTCAAAAAACCAACTCGCACGGATTCCATCCATCCATACTTTTTCCAAAACTCTCATGGATTCCATCCATCCACAAGGTTTTCCAAAATCTCTCATGGATTCCATCCATCCATAAGGTTTCATAAAACATTTTAAAATCAAAGTCCAATCCGTGAAAAACTTTACTCAACTTGCCCATGACCGTGGGCACGGCTATCCGTGATAGGTTATACACTCGCAGAGGTTGTACAGCCTTACCCACAAGACATGATTATCCCATATTGCCACGCGATAAGCACACTTCCTTTGGTGTGCGGCGAGGAGATCATGACAAGGCCTTTACAATGCAAAGCCTTCAACCCGCCAAGCCAACACGAGGTTTCACTACAACTTGAATCCACAAGTTGAGCCCACTCTTGAGCCAAGTGAGACTTCTCATGGACTACGCCACGCCACTTTCAACCCACGACAAGGCTCAGTTTGGGACTCACAAATTAGTTAGCCAGATCTGTCCCCATACCGTCTTGTGGTAGTACGATAGGGCTTTGCAATAGTAGCTCATGCATCGTCCTTTATTGACTTAGGCACAACCACAAACCCCTCGTGCTCGGCGATCAACATTTCGTCAACAAACGACAATGCATGCCAAGCACCCACCACTCTTACCATTTGCCTAAGTCTAAACCAAGTTTTTACTTTGTTTAGAAATAGGTTTGTAAACCTTCCAGATTTTCCAAAGTCCAGAAATAAATTTTAAAGTCTATCATTTTATGTGAAAGAAGTATCATTTTATGTGAAGAAAGTTCCCAAATCATAATATTCTTCGCATGGCTAAGCAAGTTTATGAAATTTCTAGTTAATACTAATGTACTAACTAGGTTTTAACTATGTTTGACAAGGTATAATTGCATGAAATATCAAATTTGGCTGTCCAAAGGAATTTGGGTATAACTACAGTTTAAACTGAATTTGAATTAGACATTGATTAAAAGTAAGCATGCATATTAGTTTAAAACAATATAAATAATTTTAAAATACTGGGAGCAATATGATCAAAGGTGTAACTTGCCTGGTTGTTTCACGACTAACGCTGCTATCAAATCGAACTCTCCGAGATCGCGGAAACCTAAACGCGAAAATCCAAACAAATAAAATTCAAATAAAATTATAAAATTGAAAATAAGTACATATTTGAATAGTTTAGAATTTTAGAAGAATTTAGAAATTTGAATGGCTCAAATCGGAGCTAAAATGAGATTTTAAGGGCTTTAGGAAGTTTCAAAATGAAGGAAAAAAGAAAAAGATCCATTTTCCGAATTATTTTGTATTAGAAATCTGGAATTATGACATCATCACAGAGAATAAAAATAAATGAAAATGAAATGATGACGGGCGCCACGTGGTCGCCATCGGGTCGCCACGCAGCCCACGGGCGATGACGGCTTGCTTGGCCGCATGGCATGCCACTGGCGGCGGCCACGGATTGCGCTTGCTCGCGGGGCCGGCGAGGGGTGGAGGACGAGAGAGAGGATGGTGATCGCAACGGCACGGCGGCGAGGCTTAACGGTGGTCGGAGGTGGCGGCGGCAAGGAAAGAAGCTGGCGGCAAGGGTTTTGGCGGCGGCCTCCCATGCGATGGAGAAGGAGGGAGGTGGGGAGAAGGGGAGAGGAGGTGCGTGTCGAGGGAGGCTTCGAGGGGAGCTTTATATAGGGAGGAGCGATTGAGCTCACGAGAAAACGGAAGAAGCTTGGTTTAGGTGGTGAACGACACGGGCGCCATTAATGGCCGGGAGGTGGCCGAGGTGGAGGGAAACCGAGGCGACAAATTTCGGAAGAAGCGACGCGGCACGAGTTTGGCGTTGGTTTAATGCGCGCGGCGAACGGTCGCTTTTGGCGCATGGGCGGCGCGGCGAGGGTCCGGGGCGGCCGGCGGGGTGGCGGGCGGTGAGGTGGCTTGGGCAGCTGCATGCCACATGCTACTGAGGAGATGAGGCGGCGCACCCATGCTGCTCGGTCAAAAAACAGGAGGAGAGAGAGAGCAAAGAAAGAAGAAGGAGTTGGGGAAGAAGGATATGACAAGGGGCCCTAATGGTAAGTGAGAGAGAGGAATAGAGTGAAAAGAATGGATGGCTTAGATTGAGAGATGTGGCAAGATCTCATCCATCCATTTTAAGTGAAGGTGAGAGGCTAGGATTGAATGAGTGAAGGGGTAAGATATAATCCTGGTGCGACACTTGTCACCACGGGATTAATCCGGGATTTAAATTCGAATTTTATTTTCAGAAAATAGGAGGAGGTTTCTTAAACACTTTAAAAATAGGAAATAATATTTAAAATCCAAGAAAATTTATAGAAAATTCCGGAGACATTTTATACTTAGGAAAAATATTTTACTTCATTTTGGCCTTTTGAAAATATATAGAATATCTTTTAACTTTAAAAGCTGATTTTAAAATCTCGTAAAATCTCGTAAATTAATATTAAATTTTGGGAAGCTTGGAAAAGGCTAAATAAATCTTTTAGCTTTAATAAAATATTTAAAATATATTTTCTTGCTTTTAGGCTTTGAAACAAAAACCAGATAACTCCGGATAAACCAAATAAAAACCAAATGCTTTTAAATACTTAATTTGAAATAGTTTCTTTACAAAAATTTATCAATACCTTTTTGTTTGACAAAGGTTTTATGTTTTTAGTAAAATTACTTTTAAAAAACCTTTTTGAAAAGGCTAAAACAGCAAACACAAACTTTCAAATTCAGCAACTAAAGAATACTTACTTTTATTTTAAATTGAATTAATTTAATTTTTTTTGAAATTTAAAATAACAACGGGTTGTTACATACCGTCTCTCGAACTACTTGTCCTCCTCGAAGACAAGCTCCTCCGGATCCTCCTCTCGATCCTCCTCTCGATCCTCCTCAGGATACCCACGGCGTAGCTACAACCACACTCGGGCGGCTGCAAGAGGCACGGTATGAAGATGGTCACCACCGGAGGCAATAGACCGAGAGCAGAACGGGAACGAGAGAGACTGTCTTTGCCGGAGTCTCCGGCGTCGATGTCGCAACGGACTAGGGCGCCGCACTCTGGCGCGCCGTGAGTAAGGTACGGGTCCTGTGCGCCGAGTCGAGCTCGATTGTTGGGGACGACTACCGCACCGTGAAGATGGTGTAGTCTACCGAGATCGCTGGTTCGGCTCGGGATCGCCTCACCAAACTCGTTTATGGATGAGCCGAGCACGAGGGTGCCTGAGTGTCGATAATGGAAGTGAGTAGCATCCGTCGCCCATCTCTTCAAAGCGCCGGGCGAGGTGGCCGCCATCGCCTCGAGTGAGTCAACTCGATGTGAAAGGCGGGATCGCCCACGGCGATCTCGAATGGCATGCGATGACTCGTCCCCGCCGAGTGGATGAAAAGAAACAGAGGGCGATCGCCGCAGAATCTCCGTGAATCGGCACAAACTAGTTATGGCTGACGAGCCGCATCTCGGTGGCGTCCGAACGATCGCCTGAGGATGATCAATGGGGTATCTATGGGATTCGAATTCTTCCCGCATACAGGAATACTCCATTGACCAAGAATCTCGATCCAATATCCGACTTTCCGCCTCAAGATAGGGCGGAGACTAACTGCATCGCATAAGTTGGCAAGAAGCTCAACAAATGCACCTCGGCCTCAAAGATGGGAGATGTAGTCCCACCTAATCATGGAGATAGAGCCGCCATCTACAAATTTGAAAAGATAGAGAAGTTTAGTAAAGAATTTTGAGTAAGTGATTATAAATAGAATGTAGATAAGGAAGTATAGAAAATTTTTCTAGAATATATATTTTAATAAATATAGGTCCTCTGTGCTTTTGCCATTCTAATCTAGGTCACGCCCCATACAAATTGGCTCGATACTATCTCTCAGCGGGACCCTTGGACACAAACCGGACCTCCAGGTATTACAAAGACTAGTCCCGCATCAAAGCTAGTGCACATGCTTAAATAGTGATGATTACATTGCCAAAGACTAATATTACAATATTATAGAGAGTAATCGACCAAAGGTCTTACAACACAAACGAGGTTTCTAGACCTCACAAATAAACACAAACACAAGGAAGCAAATTAAACATAGATAAAATCCCATCAATACGCCATGTAATTCATCGGGAGCGACCTAAACGTCTCGACATCCTTCTTCAAATCCACCCAAGTAGTTGTAGTCTCCTTCTTGAGTTTCATACCTCCGAGATATATTTTAGGTGTAGCATGTGAGTACATAAAGTACTCGCAAGTCTTGGAAAATGCAATAGATGCAAGGTTTAACAAAGAGGGCTATATGGATCTTTTGCACAAAGCGACATTTTATTTCCAATACCAATAACTATTTTTGAATGCGACAGATTAACTGAAGTATTTACTCTAACTAAAATCATTTAGCATTTTTAATCGTAAAGATTCTACCACCAATTTTGATATTACGGGTTCCAACCACCCACACTGGTTCCAACCACCAGGGAGAATTTCCCGAGAGTTCCATCCACTCTAATCCAAAAACTTTGTTTTAAACCAAAATAAAGATCTACCATGTGAAAGCATTCCTTGTCCGCCTTGACCGTGGGCACGACTATTCAATAGTTTTACACTGCAGAGGTTGTACACTTTACCCACAAGAGACAAGTTATCTTAATAGTCACCACGCTACCTTGGCATGAGACCCAGATAATTCATCACAAAGCTTTTACCTTACTCTAGTCCGCTTAGACACCACCCACGAGGTTTCACCGGAGGGTTAAATCCACCACGCACCGAAGCCCTCTTGCGCCATATGAGTACAAGAACCGCACTCACCGTGAATAACCAAGAACCCCTGTACCCACTTTCCACTAGTGGTACCTAAACTAGTCTATTATAAGTTAATCGCCTAGGTCGCACTCATATAGACATGTGGTTGTACGAGTGCTCGATCGACAAACACAAGAGTCGGTCCTTAATTGACTAGGGCGGAATATACACTTTTCAAGATCTCGTACAACCGCACCAATCCAAACCAACCATCCGCCCTGGTCTAAAACAATTTTCTCAATTTAATTCATTTCACATGAACAGAGGCAACACCATTTGCCATTCGATTCTGAACAAAAGTCTAGTTCATTGAAATGTAGTTCTCATTCCAAGGTTACTAAGGTTATATAGCTTGTCTAAGCATCTTACTACCGATACAACAATTATCAAAGAATTTAATAATAATCTCAATAATGAGACAAAGGAAATTTAGGGTGTCAAAGGTACATGGATGTCAAAGTCAAATGAGGGTACAACAAATTTCGGTTTAACTATTACCCTTACCACGTAAACTATCATTTTATGTAACATAGCAATGCATTAAATTTAAAATAATTTAAAAGCATCTCACAAACATAGGTTCAAGATGATCAAATGAGACTTGCCTTCATGTGCGATTTCTTGATTCTCTGTCAGAGGTCGACAAAGTTTTCGACGATCGCCGATTCTACGCATGAAAAGACAAAGCAACAAAGCAAATAAATACACATAAATTCAAATAAAATTCAAAAATTGAAAAGAGTGTATATTTTAGTAGTTCAAGATTTTAGAAAATTTAGAAATTTGTACGAGTCAAACCGGAGTTAGGATGAGAAAGTTATGGCCTCGGGAAGATTTAAATCAAAGGAAAAAGAAAAACTACGAGTTTGCCCTCGGGAGTACGACCACGATAGGTCGAACGACCACGGCAAAACCACGATCACGTAGTCTTTACGACCACGGCAAAAGTTACGATCACGTAGTCTTTTACGACCACGGCAAAAGTTACGATCACGTAGTCTTTACGCACCACGCTGAAAACGGTCGTGGCTTTGACCACATTGGAAATGGTCGGGCGAGGAGCTTCACGGGACGGGAAGCCGAGGGTGGTGACGGCGAGCGCGGCACGGCCCGAGGCGGCGGCGATTGCTCACGGAGGTAGAGGTGGCGACGGCGGCAAGGGCGCACGGTGCCGGGGGTGGAGCTACGAGAGGAGAGTGAGTGGGTGAAAGAGGAAGGAGAGAATGGGAGGCTCAGAGGGGTTTAAATAGGGAGAGGAGGGAGAGACCGGCACCGCCGACGTGGGGAGGGGCGGCAAGGTTGCGGTTTGGGGGGAAAGTGGGCGGGGGAGAGAGGGGAAGGTGCGGAGGGCGGCACTGAAGGAAGAGGAGTGAGGAGAGGGGGTGGGGGCCGAGGAGACCTGGAGGCTATTATGGCGGTTGGGGCGGCAGGCGGCAAGTGCGAGGAGGGCCGGAGGTCGGGATGACAAAGGGCCCTGGGTGGCGTGGTGGGGAGAGGCGCCGACGGTGGGGCAAGCCAGAGAGAGAAGGAGAGAAAACAAAATTTTGTTTTAGTCTTTGATTTTCTAAAATACCAGAAATTCATTAAGCCTCGAAAATACAAAATAAACTTCTAAAATTCTAGAAAATTTACAGTGCCGAGGACTTCGAGTTGCGGTTCTGCCGGTGTAGTCGTTTTGCCCAAACCGTCAAGTCGCCTTTACCCTTTCCAAGCTTGGGACAGTTGCTCTGATGTGGTTGGGGCCACCACACTCAAACAAATCACGGGTCCTCCTTTTTTCATCCTCCTCCTCTTGTAAGCATGAGAAAATCTTCGCTAGGAGGGCTAATGCTCATCCGCAAGTCGCCTAACCGATCATCGCTATGTCACGAGAGCGTTGAGGAGAATCCACACAAAGGCTCGCAGAAGAAGATCCGTGCGGATCGGTGACTAGTGCCATCGACCGTGACTTCGACCGACGAGAGACTATATCAATCTCGTGAGTCTTGAGGCGCGAGTAAAGCCCGCCAAGAGTCGTGGTCGAGAGGTCCGTGGTGTCCTTGATGGTAGTCACCTTCATCTCCCAAATGCGAAGATCGAAAGTAGAGAGGATTTGTCGGCGTTATCCGAGTCTGAGTATGTGAGACCGACGGCTCGGAGGTTGCTCAAAATCTTGTGAAACCGCGAGAAGCACTCGCCAAGGGACTCACCAAAGAAGCATCTCGAATTTCATCAGATTCACGCTTGAACCGGGTCCTCGCCGAACTGTCTTGATCCGGGTGGTGCCTCATGGTATGCATTGAGGGTCACCCATGTCGAGGCGCACGGTGTGAGAGATGCGATCGACCGCTCGCTCAACCCCTCGAATGATGATGTTCTTTGCCTTTTGCATTCGCCTCAACATCGCCCATATTCCTGCATTGATGTTCTCATCGGCAGAACAACAAACCGAATCTTCACCTTCCGCCGATGGCATACCGAGCTCGATGTAAGTTTCCATTCGGCTTTTCCGAAGGGGTAATCCAGCATCAAGATGGGCGGCTTGGTGGAATACTTGTCTGTCGCCATGACTTGCGCATCGTTAAGATCTATAGACAAGAGCTAACCGGCTCGATACCAATTGTAGGACCGAAATGGCAACAGGGGGGTGAATGATGCCTTTAAGACACCTCTAGTATTCGCATGAAAACCAAACCTTAGATCGACAAAAGTCTTATCTAAAACAAAGATCAATAAGCACATCAAGACTAAAAAGGTTGGACAAAGGTTGATATATTACTATCTTCTGTTTGTAATTGAGAGGTAACGCAGGATTGGAAAACCAAATACTAAAAATAGAGATAAAGACCAAGGAGCAAAAATGCTGAAGTTAACTGCCGGCTGCCAAGACTGAATGGAGCCAACGAAAACTGAATAAGAATAGTAGTTATCGCTGCCCACAAACTCTCAAACAGCACCGAAAACGAAAGTGGATCTGCATGTAAACCAAAGAAAGAGATTTGCCAAAACCGCAGCACTTGTGCTGAAAACAAAGACATCGTTGAATCACTTGGCTGCACCGAAAAATTCTGCATAAGACCTGACTTGGCTGCACTGAAAAATTCTGCATAAGACTGCAATATTTTGACCGAAAACAAAAGCAGAAGTGGTCGAAAAATGTTGTTTGACTGCAGTGATGAAACTCTGAAAATTCAGCAGCCAAAACTGAAAATAACTTGCTGTCCGTAATGTAAATGTAACCTGAAAACAGCAGTGAACAACTGCAGATTTTGTTCCAGCCAAAACAGCAGAAATGCAGATTAGAAGGTAGCAGAGCAGATTGTCGCTTTGTCGATCGAATTGCGCATAAAAACAGCAGAACCGAATAGCAGCAAAGAAGTTAAATGCGCAGATCGTTGATTGTTTTTCGAGATTGATGCACCGCTGGTCTGACGGAGCGACAACCGAACACAGCAAGTATTCGAATGACAGAAACTGAACCTTGCCGAAAAAGGGGTCTCGCACCAATGTAATCAAGAAGAGTAAGATATTCGCATCACAAGCAAACCGAGATAATGATGAAATTAAGCTATACCTTTCACTCACAAGATCAAGAACTTGATCTAAATATCATCAAGATCTCAAGTAACAGAAGTCAACCACAAGATCAAGAAGTTCAGATTTTGACAAAACTGTAGCTTTTTCGTAAAGAAGTCCAAAATCCAAATTGCTCTCTCTCCTTTTATCCTTTGGCAATGAAACTTTGAGGATAGCTACTCGATAGCCTAAGGTCTCTACAAATCAAATTTCATCCCATCTCACAACAGGAAATCAAAAATAAACTGAAACCCTAGAAAAAGAAAATCAGGAAAATTAAGAACAGAGGAGCTCAAATGAGAAATTCTGAAATTAAACTTGATTCTCTGTTGAAACTAACTGATTAGAGGATGTAGAAATGCTATTCCATCCTAGAGCAATCCATCTTGCTAGACCCCAACAAAAACCAAGCCAAAACGCAAAAATCACAAATCACGTAAATGAACATCAAGAACAAAGAGCCGAGCAGTAGAAATAAATTTCAGATTCCATTTCCAATCAACAAGGATTACAAGGAAATGATTACAAGATACTTAATCCATTCTCTCCTTTCTATCCTCAAGAACACCAAGAACACATCTTCTTGGGAGGAACACAAAGAGCAGGAGAGGAGGCAAAGCTACGAGACAACACTCGAACAAGGCTCGCCTTCTCAACAACTCATAACCACTAAAGCCTCCAAAGCAAAATAACCTACCAAAGGCTCTTTTGACTTGGCTAACCCTAATCTCTCTCTAGTGTCCTAAGGGTATGCAGCCCTCACCTCTATTTATAGTTTTGGCTAACGGGTCTCCGCCTGTTACGCCCGCTAAACCAACGCACCCGCCTCCCGCCAGTGCACCTTGCGAAATTCTGCCGCCTCCCACACCTTCCGGAAGCTTCGCGCCCTTGCCTCGACGCCCGCAACCACCTCGAGTCCATGTCGCCTTCGACATCCCGACTGCTCGACCTCGCCACCGCGCCTAGTCCGTCCACCGTGTCTCGCCACGACTACCGACGCCCCGCAGCCACACGTACAAGAAACACGCCAAATAGCACCGCCGATACATGAAAGCGTAAACAGATCAAACCCGTCGAATCATCGAATATGCAACCTAAAACCAAACGACTAGGTTCGACCAAGTCCGACCGAGTCTGCTACGCCACGCAACGCCTAGGTCCGAACCAACCGACTCAAACTCGACTTTTCCTAAACCGATGTCAATTACTCATCATACACAACGGATGACCTCCACATGGTCTCTCAATCTCCCTTGATGAGTATATTGACAAACCCGTAAAAGCATGAAGTTGAGTTTGAAGAGTCCATCATGGTCCAAAGAAAGAAATAAAACTCATGACCATGTCGATGTAAGAAATCACTAGAGCGACTCAAGAAAGAGTAAATTATTCTCCAAGCTCTAGATTCTTCCCAAAAGACTTTTTCTCCAATCTATTCTCCCCCTTTTGGCAATAAACATATCAAGAATGCAAAAAGAGAGAAAATAAGTCATGATGATGGATGAAATGGTCAAGTTTGTTTATTCTAAGCATTTAGAGCCATGAGAATTATCCATAATGACCATAATGTATTACACCAAGCCATAACTCAATGAACTCGCTATCTAGATCATGACAGATATGTATAAGCTAGCTAGAAGCAATTAGATGACAATCTGAATTTTAGTGCATTTATGAGCATGTCAAGTCATCAATAAGCAAAATCTAGCTAGAGACATCCAAGGATGATGCAAGCCATGCCAATCAAGCTAAGCGGAACCAAGAATCTAATATTGAGTCTAAAATAGAGTGCTATATGCTCAAGAGTGAAACATTGGATCAAGTACTTGATTCTTTTAATAGCTTAGGCAAATTGAGCACATATCACATTTTTCTTTTGAAATTCATGGTCGTTTTCAACCCATATTTTTATCATGTGCTAGATCTCAAGCCTTATGCGATCATTCCAAGCGAGAAGCTTAAAGAAATGATCTTGGTCATCCAAAACTCCCCCGAGTTCATGCCTAGTGCAATGGCAAGCCGTCTCATGAGAAAGAATTGGTGAGATCGCTTTTTGCACAAAAGAGATCTTTTGCTTTTGAAATGATTGTACTAACATATGCATCATCAAGAAGCTAGAACAGCTCAATCTAAGGCTCAAAATAGAGATTCAACGCTCAACCTAGCCTATTTGACATGGCATAAATCATAAAAGGATAGCTCAAGAGAGACTAATATCAAATGCTAACTTGACAAGTTTTAGTTCAAATTGAGCAAGTTTAATTAACTTATCATGGCAAAAGCTAGTTTACATATATGAAGTCATGATAAATCTAGCAAATAAGTATAAATCATGGCAAGATGTAAAGCATTTTAAGCATGTCATAACAGATAATAATCAAGGCTCCATGTATTTATATTACAATGCAAAGACATGCATAAAAATCCAGCCCTCAACATAAAATGCAACTTTTAGTTCAAGTTGAGTTAGGTCAACGTTAAGATCTAGAAGTTTCCAAATGAACTCCCCCTGAACCAAAGTACTAAAAACGAGAAGCTGGCAAAGAAAGATAAACATGCAGTCCTTAAAGCATAGATAAGATAGAGAATACTAATGACTCGTGACTAACTCTTATCTACCTCATATGACTCAGTGACAACAAATTGTCGAGTAAAACACACACTAGAGAGCAAACACGCACTGCCTCACCCGAGGGTGGCCCAACCTCGCTAGAACCTAGAAGAAGTGAGTGAGCTCAACCTAGTGAGATAAGAAACAATATCCCGAAGCACAAGATAAGAGCAAGAAGTCTAAGCACTCAAGAAGAAACACACTCTAACCTATGCTAGAAGGACTAAGCCCAATGCACCAAAATGTGATGCAACAAGAAGGATACGTAATCATCAAGAATATGATAAAGCAAGAAAGCCCAAAGCTCCCTTCACAACAGTCCATAAGGACAACCACCCCAAGCTCTCCTCGCAGAAATGAAAACCTCGAGCTATCCGTAGGCTTGGTGAAGATATCACCAACCGGTGGTCACTCTCACGAACCGAAGCACGATGTCACCCTTCTACATGGTCTCAAGAAAGTGATATTCGATATCGATGTGCTTGGTCCGAGAATGCCGTGACCGGGTTCTTAGCAATGCTCGCAGGCGTTATCGCAGAAGAGCGAACACGATCGAGAAGCAACCCAAAGTCCCGCAGTCGAGACCATCCAGCACTTGGCTACAAAGAATCGGTCAGCAAAGAACATACTCGCCTCGCGGTGGATCAGTGCAACACCGACCTCAAGACCAGAATGAGAGAAGTGCCAATGAATTGGCAGTGCCTCAAGTGCTCTTCCTATCTATCCCACACCGCAAAGTCTCAAGGTCCGAAAAGGCTCTAAGAGATAGACAGAGGAGGAAGAGTACCGATACCATAGTCAATGGTAGCTCAAGGTACCGAAGATGCGCCACCGCCGACCGTGAGATACGCGAGAGAAGCTCGAAATCGAGCACATAAACACACGTAAAAGTGTATGTCCGTCTCGAGGCAAGGAGGTACAAGAGAGCCAATCATACTTCAACTCCTTTTGATCAACTCGCTCGCTGCCCTCATCTCGGGTCAAGCGCGGTCAGAGAAGCCATCGTAGTCGACACCGCTTCCATCACTCATGTCGAAACGCCTCAGAGATCACGTGTACTTGCCTTGATGCAAGAAGGTACCTCCCAGTCTCGCTTGATCTCGAAGCCAAGGAAGAAAGTCAATCACCCATCATGCTCATCTCAAACTCTGTGCTCATGACATCCGAGAACCGTGAAACTAGAGCATGAGAAGAGCCGCCAAAGATAATGTCATCGACATAAATTTGGGCGAAAGTAGAAAGTCATTGCTAAGTCGGCGAATGAACAAGGTCTTGTCAACTTTACCATCTCGAAATCATGTCTCAATAGGTAGGACTTAAGCTCTCATACCAAGCTCTAGGGCTCATGAAGTCCATACAACGCTTTGGAAAGCTTGTAGACATGACTAGGTATTTGGGGTTCTCGAACCCCGAGGTCGTCTCGACATAGACTTCTTCCTCAATGAAGCCATTGAGAAAGGCACTCTTGACCTCCATCTGTAAAGCTTGAAGCCCTTAGAAGTCGCAGGCAAGCGTAATTCTAATGGCCTCAAGACGCGCATGTGGGCAAAGATCTCCTCAAGTCTAGACCTCAACCCGAATACCCCGAGCAACCAGCCTAGCCTTGTTTCAATGACTACCCCATCCTCACTTTGCTTGTTCTTGAACACCCACTTAGTCCCAATGATATTGTGACCTCGAGGGGCTCAACAAGCGCCCGCACCTTGTTTCTCTCGAAACTCTAATTCTTCATGCATGGCATTTATCTAAGACTCGCTTGAGAGCATGACAAACATCCTTGGGCTCAAAGGAAGCTACGAAGGCAGAGTGGAGACGAAAAGTGATATGCTGCACTTGGAGCGTGTGACTCGCCAAATAGGTCTCCAATCATCTCGCTCAAAAGGGTGAGATTTTTGGATGTGTCTTGGAGGTCCAGGATGAGATGAAGAAGTGACCTCACTCGTGATCTCGACGAGATAGGAACAGAGCCACTAGCTCCGTGAGGAAGCTATAGGCATGGTCGATCGCCTTGAGGTGCGGTGGAAGAAGGCACCTCAAGGGGTGGATGAGGGACCGATCGTAGATAACCCTCGCCTCCATCGCCCTCATCATCCACGAAGATGGTCTCGACGCTCTAAAGAACTCGAGATGTCGGGCCTAGTCCCTGACCGGCCTCATCGAAAGTCACCTCACGTGTTTCTACCATTTTACTAGACTCAGCCTGCACCCTATAGGTCCGCCAAGAAGTCGAGTAGCCTAGAAAGATCCCATCACAAGAGCGTGACTCGAACTTATCTAGGTTCCCTGACTTCAAAATAAAGCACTTGCAACCAAACACACGAAAATAAGAGACGCCGGCTTTCGCCCATATCTCACTGTAAGAAGTGCTGCAAGTGTGCCTCGAAAAAATCGATTTGAGACATGGCACGCGGTGGCTATAGCCTCACCCAAAACTTCCGCGGTAGAGTATTCATCGAGCATCGCCCGCCATCTCGATCAAGGTATTGTTCTTCCTCCACGACGCCATTCTCATTGTGGACGCGGCGAGAAGAGAACCGGTGCTCTACACTTGTCTCATCATGTAACCTCTCAAAGTAGGAATTTTGAACTCCGTGCATTGTCATCGCGATCGCTCAGAAGGCACCGAAGCTCAATGAAAGCCCACCGAAAAGACCTCGAAATGTGTAAACGCCTCATCCTTCGAGGCTAAGAAAACACCCAAGAATACCGAGAAGTCATCGACCACGACAAGAACATACCACTTCCTCCTCGCCGACCGCACTCGAGCCGGTCCAACCGTGTCCATATGGAGCAACTGTCCTGCATCGGTCATAGTAACTGTGGACCTGAGGATGAGAGGCGGTAACCATCTTGCCGCTTGCATGGAGCACAAACCGTATCTTTGACCATCTTGAGTTTCGCAGCACTACTAATGAGATCGTGGCCGCTAACTCGGGTCAAATGGTCAAACCAATATGACCAAGTCTTCTATGCCGTAGGAAAGGTCGGGACTCGTAAGCAACTAAACAACAGAGAGGATCACCGAAGACCGTAAAAATCAGCACGAAGATCCTCCCAAAACGAGAAACTCCGCAAACCGCACTCACCCAAGAATCAAGAATTTTGCAATTGTTTTTCTTAAAGCTCACCTCAAATCGCCATCAGTAAGCCGAGAGACTGAAAGCAAATTGTACCGCAGCTTACTAACCAAAGCAACATCTTTCAAAATAAATGAATCATTAATGCAAGACAAGACTTTGGCGATGACACGCCTGTAAGAAGCATCTCCAAAGGTGATCGTCTCATCACCGAGCACGGGCAAGGAAGAAACTAACGGAATCTCCGGTCATGTGTCGTGAACACCCGGAGTCATAAGCCAAACATTTCTTCCCGCCGGGCGAACCTCGCTTGAGTCGAGTACAGCTCGATGTCGCCGGGTCACCGAGAGCCATGAAGCACATGCCGGAGAAGTCGCCGCCGCCATCCTTGGGTTTGGTCCCCGTCTCTGCCGCCGCCGCTCCATCCCTCCACATCGCCGAGGTCGAGGTCGCCAAGGCGGTGAGGACGCGGTGGAAGAGCTTCTTAGCCTTCCCAAAGTTGCGAACTTCTTCTTGCCTTGGACCGGCCGAGGACTGAAAGGCGGTTCCCGCCGTGTAGTCGTTTTGCCCAAACCGTCAAGTCGCTTTACCCTTCCCAAGCTTGGGACAGCTTTGCTCGGATGTGGTTGGGGCCACCACACTCAAACAAATCACGGGTCCTCCTCTTTTCCATCCCTCCTCCTCTTGTAAGCATGAGAAAATCTTCGCTAGGAGGGCTAGTCGTTCATCCGAAGTCGCCTAACCGATCATCGCTATGTCACGAGAGCACGAGGAGAATCCACACAAAGGCTCAAAGAAGAAGATCCGTGCGGATCGGTGACTAGTGCCATCGATCGTGACTTCGACCGACGAGAGACTATATCAATCTCGTGAGTCTTGAGGCGAGTAAAGCCCGCCAAGAGTCGTGGTCGAGAGGTCCGTGGTGTCCTTGATGGTAGTCACCTTCATCTCCCAAACGCGAAGATCGAAAAGTGCGTAGAGGATTTGTCGAGCGTTATCCGAGTCTGAGTATGTGAGACCGACGGTCGGGTTGCTCAAAATCTTGTGAAACCGCGAGAAGCACTCGTCAAGGGACTCACCAAAGAAGCATCTCGAATTTATCAGATTCACGCTTGAACCGGTCCTGTCGAACTGTTTTGATCCGGGTGGTGCCCTCATGGTATGCATTGAGGGTCACCCATGTCGAGGCGCGGCGTGTGAGAGATGCGATCGACCGCTCTCGCCAACCCCGAATGATGATGTTCTTTGTTTTGCATTCGCCTCAACATCGCCATATTCCTGCATTGATGTTCTCACTCGGAACAACAAACCGATCTTCACCTTCCGCCAGATGGCATACCGAGCTCGATGTAAGTTTCCATTCGGTTTTTCCGTAGGTAATCCAGCCATCAAGATGGGCGGCTTGGTGGAATACTTGTCTGTCGCCATGACTTGCGCATCGTTAAGATCTATAGACAAGAGCTAACCGGCTCGATACCAATTGTAGGGACCGAAATGGCAAAGAGGGGGGTGAATGATGCCTTTAAGACGCCTCTAGTATTCGCATGAAAACCAAACCTTAGACCGACAAAAGTCTTATCTAAAACAAAGATCAATAAGCACATCAAGACTAAAAAGGTTGGACAAAGGTTGGATATATTACTATCTTCG
The DNA here is from genome assembly GCA_036346245.1 of Bonia amplexicaulis. Taxonomy (NCBI): domain Eukaryota; kingdom Viridiplantae; phylum Streptophyta; class Magnoliopsida; order Poales; family Poaceae; genus Bonia; species Bonia amplexicaulis. Next base: position 47,826 of record JAYGGG010000137.1, on the reverse strand, counting down.
CTTGTAATTGAGAGGTAACGCAGATTGGAAACCAAATACTAAAAATAGAGATAAAGACCAAGGAGCAAAATGTTGGTTAATCACGGCCGCCAAGACCGAATGGAGCCAACGAAAACTGAATAAGAATAGTAGTTACCGCTGCCCACAAACTCTCAAACAAAGACTGAAAACTGAAAGTGGATCACTGAAACCAAAGAAAGAGATTTGCAAAACTGCAAAGACTTGTGCTGAAAACAAGACACGTTGAATCACTTGGCTGCACCGAAAAATTCTGCATAAGACCGACTTGGTCTGACCGAAAAATTCTGCATAAGACCGCAATATTTTGACCGAAAACAAAGCAGAAGTGGTTGAAAACAAGTTTGACCGCAGTGATGAAACTCTGAAAATTCAGCAGCCAAAACTGAAAATAACTTGCTGTCCGTAATGTAAATGTAACCTGAAAACAGAAGGAACAACTCGCAGATTTTGTTCCACCAAAACAAAGCAGAAATGCGATTAGAAGGTAGAAGCAGATTGCTGTTTTGTCGATCGAATTGCGCACAAAACAAGAGAACCGAATAGCAGAAAGAAGTTAAAATGCTGCAGATCGTTGATTGTTTTTCGTAGATTGATGCACCGCCGGTCCGATTTGAGCGACAACCGAACACGCAAGTATTCGAATGACGTAAACCGAACCTCTGTCAAAAGGGGTCTGCAATCAATGTAATCAAGAAGAGTAAGATATTCGTATCACAAGCAAACCGAGATAATGATGAAATTAAGCTATACCTTTCACTCACAAGATCAAGAACTTGATCTAAATATCATCAAGATCTCAAGTAACAGAGAAGTCAACCACAAGATCAAGAAGTTCGATTTTGACAAACCGTAGCTTTTTCGTAAAGAAGTCCAAAATCCAAATTGCTCTCTCCTTTATCCTTTGGCAATGAAACTTTGAGGATAGCTACTGATAGCCTAAGGTCTCTACAAATCAAATTTCATCCCATCTCACAACAGAAATCAAAATAAACTCGAAACCCTAGAAAAGAAAATCGTGAAAATTAAGAATGAGGAGCTCAAATGAGAAATTCTGAAATTAAACTTGATTCTCTCTGTTGAAACTAACGATTAGAGGATGTAGAAATGCTATTCCATCCTAGAGCAATCCATCTTGCTAGACCCCAACAAAACCAAGCCAAAACGCAAAAATCACAAATCACGTAAATGAACATCAAGAACGAGAGCCGTGAGCAAGAGAATAAATTTCTGATTCCTATTTCCAATCAACAAGGATTACAAGGAAATGATTACAAGATACTTAATCCATTCTCTCCTTTCTATCCTCAAGAACACCAAGAACACATCTTCTTGGGAGGAACACAAAGAGCAGTGAGAGGAGGCAAAGCTACGAGACAACACTCGAACAAGGCTCGCCTTCTCAACAACTCATAACCACTAAAGCCTCCAAAGCAAAACAACCTACCAAAGGCTCTTTGACTTGGCTAACCCTAATCCTCTCTAGTGTCCTAAGGGGTATGCAGCCCTCACCTCTATTTATAGCCTGGCTAACGGGTCTCCGCCTGCCACGCCCGCTAAATCCAACGGCCCGCCTCCCGCCAGCAGCCTTGCAAATTCCCTGCCGCCTCCCACACCTTCCGGAAGCTTCCGCCCCTGCCTCGCACGCCGCAACCACCTCGAGTCCACGCCGCCTTCGACACATCCCGACCGCTCGACCTCCGCCACTCACGCCTAGTCCGGCCCACCGTGTCTCGCCACGACCGCCTCGACGCCCGCACCCACACGCATAAGAAACATGTCAAATAGCACCGCCGATATATGAAAGCGTAAACAGAGATAAAACCTGTCGAATCATCAGAATATGCAACCTAAAACCAAACGACTAGGTTCGACCAAGTCCGACCGAGCCCGTTACGCCACGCAACGTCTAGGTCCGAACCAACCGACTCAAACTCGACTTTTCCTAAACCGATGTCAATTACTCATTATACACAACGGATGACCTCCACATGGTCTCTCACATCTTATTGGCCCAAGACCACCGTAGCCAGCATGTGCATGCTTGGCATCGAGCCTCGGCCGCCCTCTGCTTTCCAAGTGGCTACCGAGTTGGCCCACCTATCAACTTAGTTAACCAAGTCATCGATTAATTAAAACAAATCAAGTTGGTTTGGACTATAGGTGAAAATGGATGGAATATAGATAGATAATAGCTCTATCATATTTGTTTTTATTTTTTTCAGACATATATAAATATGAATATCCCAAATACGAAGAGATAAGGGAGGAGATCGTGTCCTCCCCGCCCGGCGCGCGGCGCTGCAGGTGATGGTTGTGCGGTTGTTTTGGGCTTCGCTCAGATTCGCCGATTCAAGCGCGGTGGGGGAGCAGCGACTAGGTGGCGGCGACGGAGGCACGGGCTGGCCCGGTTCCTGAGCCGCCGTCGCTATCTCGCTGCAACCACCCTCCTCCTCGACTTAAGGCCGAGCTCATCCACCGTATGGAAGGTTCTCTTCGATCTCGATTTGTTCTCTTGGTTTTCTTCCTCTTTGTCTTCGGTGTACGGTGCTAGTGCTTTTGCGCCACTACTAATTGAGGTTTTGCCTTTGATTTCCCGAGTGACCCATAGAGTTTTGGTGGGGTTTAAGGGGAAATCAGAAGGTGGAAGTTGACCCGAGGGAAGAGACGGCAGTGACAATCCCCATTGTTGTTTGAGTGCATCCGACTGGTGCTCTCTTTGTGGTCTTGTGCGGCATCACCCCGACCTTCGCCTCCCATCGGCTTCCCAAGGTTGGAGTGGGCATTGTATCTCCGCTCACCTCACTCTCATCGCGAGCGCACAAGGGGTGCTAGGTTTTGGGTCAAGACCGTGAGCGTGCCTTGCCCCGGTTTTTCTATTCTTCACCGATTTGTGTTGCTTCCGGATGGCTTTGAGTGCCGCTCGCACTGTGGGTATCTCGTTATTGTCTCTTTGCAATTTGGTAATATACTTCATATGTGAGTGAGTATCTCTAGCAGAAAATTTGCAAAGAACAGTTCTGTGGTCTATTGCTCTGTGATGAAATGGCACAAAAACTGAGATTATATATGAATGTGATGGTTGATTGATCTTGATTGGTTTCTGGAAAACTTTTGCACTGCCTAGTGAGTCGTTTTCTTAATCAGAGATTCTCTAAGAGCATGATTTAATTTTGCTCAAGATCTAATCTTCAACTATCATATATAATCAGGAGTGAGTTTTTGTCATGGCGAAGAGGGCCAAGAATAAATCTTGTGCAACTAGCCTTCTGAGAGAACTAAAGAAATTTCAATTTGTTGAACTTATGCTCAATCTGGTCATATATGCTATATTTTGGTTCAACTTAGCATTTCACTTTATATATGTACTTGTGGTCATATATGTTAAGATTTTAATGAGACTAGCATTTAGATTCACATGTATTCTTGGTGACATGCTAGTCTTGAACATGTAAATATCAATTTTATTGAGCATATGTTTCTTTTGCAACTACTTAAATGATTCATATGTTAATATGCTGGTTAAGTCATTTCTATACCATGTCTATCATGTTTAGACTTTTATTATTATTGCTGGAATTAAATTTGAAAATATGCTTATACCGTAAATTTTACAATAGATATAATACTCTTCTGTTCGTAATTGAAGTTCTGATCTATTGTAGGATATATGACGGTCCTATTCCTAAAAATAAGTTGATTACAGTCCTCAACTAGGCCGCACAGTACATGTCGCTGCCCACCTTGCCGACGTGCGCCGCCACGAAGAAGCATAGGATAGGGCGGTGGAGGAGCACGCGTGGAGATTATCATGCAGTCCACGGAGATGGTCGCCAACCGCAAGTCCTCAGGCAAGAAGCCAGCTGCTGGTACCAGCAACAAGGAGAACGCAAGTCCGATTCTTCTGGAAGACCAGCTGGTCGTCGTACAAGGAGCAGCAGTAGGCAAGCTGCCGAAAAGCACAAGCTGATCAGCCTCCGCCGCCGCAGAGGGTGAAACCGTCGCGGCCAACGCCCGCCGCCACCGCTGGACCCGCCACCAAGAGGAGATCAGCGAAAGACTACAGATCTCTTATGTTATATAACGAACTGAAATACTGCTTAATCTAACGGCAAAGAATAGTAAAGAAATTGTACCTGGGACATTTCAGCTGAATGCTTTGGCTCCACTATCACCGAAAAATTGATACTGCTTCGTGCAAATTACATGGTCTATTAGACAACAATTTCGAACCAAGTTAGACATGGTGTATTAGACAAACATCTCAAACCAAGCTAGAAATGTACCTCCATACCGTTGGTTTGGTAGCAGTTACTGAGGCAGTATGTCATTCTAGATATTTCCAATTCCAATAAAAAAGACCATTCACATACACTAGAAACCTGATAAATAGGATTCTAGCAATATGAAAAGTATAGGTATTATCTGTTTGTACCAATTTGGAAATAGCATGATAAAAAGAACAAAGTAACAGCTCCTTACATGATGGACAAGAAGTGATTCGTCAATTAAAGACATCTAAATTACTATGTTGAAATTCCTTCAATATGAGGAGAGGACGGCGACGGGCTTCGACCGGATGATAGACGGCAGGCTGGAGCTGAGGATGGTGGGCGGGTGGTACCGGCGGGGAGGAGAGGACGACGGCGGGCTGGGCAGAGCCGTGGTCGGGCGGGATATGAGGAGGAGAGGATGGCGACGGGGCCGTGACTGAATCGATGGCCGGTAGGGCAGGAGACGAGGACGGCGGGCATGGTTGGTACTAGTGGGGGAGGAGGGGAGGAGAAGGAGAAGGAGCGAGCGAGGAAATAGTGGGCTTTTCTTAAAATACAAGGACTCATATGTAATTATGGAAGGATCTGTACATAATTCCTAGAGAAAGGAGGAAATTTTCCGCAAAATTGTTGACGTGGCGTAATGGCTGCCTGGCAATCTCTACCGCTTTAATAGATGTATGATGACGCAATCATTCGAAGATTTTCGTTTTGTCCAAAAATGAGTAAATAAAAGTTTATGCAACGGGATAGGATGATTTACCAATACAAGATTATTAAGAGTCAATGAATATACAGGAGAACATCTTCACTAGGTGCTATATATTGTTAGAGATATATGTTAGAGATATATACAGAGAGTTGTATTAGGATAGTTTGGACTCTTTCCATATTTACCTTATCTCTATATGGCATACCACCGTACTTTGTGTATATATACGCCCTTTGGCCTCATATTGAATACAAGCGCTATTCATAACATGGTATCGAGCTACCTAGGATTTCCGCCGTCACGCCACGCCGCCTCTGGATCCAATTGAGGGTTGCCGACGTCATCTTTTGACGCCTCCGCCACCATCGCTGGGCGGCTCCATCCGCCGCCTCGTGTGGGAGGCTCCACCGATCTCCCGACTGCTGCCGCCGCCGGAGGCTCCATCCGCCGCCTGCGGTGAGGAGGTCTCCCACCGCCTTCGGGACGCGCTCCTCCACCGCCTGCTCCCGGCCGGGCCTCTTGTCCCGATCCGCCGCCGCCGCCAAAGGCCCGCTGCCGCCGCCAGCCGCTCGCCGCCGAGACCGCCGTCGGCCACGGTTCATCTTCGCCGAGGTCGCCGCCACGGTCACCGAACTCGCCGCTGACGCCGCCGGTGCCGACGCCGACCCGCCATCGACGCCGCTGCCGACGCCAACCCCGCCGTCGCCGCCGCCGCCGCCGCCGCCGCCGACCTAGCCGATCCCGCGCTGCCGCCGGGCGCCATGTCTCGCTCGTGGTTTTGGCCGGTTTATAAACCGACCGATCAACCAACCAAAACGTCGCTCTAACCACCGCCGAAAGCGCCACCGTTAGGCTTGCTCCTTGGTCGCCGTGCCGCCCAAAGACCGCCACCAATGGGTACTGCTTTCCTCCTCGTTCCGGTGATCTTCGATGGTGTTAATTACACCGACTTCGTGTCTCACATGCGCATCCATATGCGTGGTCTTCGCCTCGGGCATCCTCTCGGTGATGTCATCCGCCCGCCTTGCCCTACTCCTCCGACGGAACCTATGCTTGTCGCTACGCCTCGACAAAACAAGGCTGTTGTCGAGGCCAAGGAGATTGGATGATGAGGCCGCCCGCCTACCAAGAAGCTCGATTTATACAAGGATCAACCGACCGCCTATACTCAATGGTACGACGACGACGCCGGGCCGCCGTCCTCATTGCCGTGATTCACCTTAGTTCTCTCTCGAGGTTGTGGGACTCTCCTCGGCCGATGTGGACTCATCTTCACCGCCACGAGCCCTCCGGTGATGCCTTGTACCGTCCCGTGGTCCGTCAGAGCACTCTTCGCCAGGTGATGCTATCGTTGACGCTTACACTCATAGCTCGCTATCCGCGCCGCTGACTCTCTTCGCACCGCCGTTGTCGCTTTGTCCGTGCCGCCAGCCGCACGGGCCGACCCGGAGTTTCAGCTGGTTTACGAGTTCCTTACCGCCGCCCCGAGTTCGAGCAGCGCGCGCCAGCCTCCTTGCACGCCACCCTCGTGTCACTCTCCCGGAGGCTCTTCATCGAGATACGCGAGGAGACTCGCCGAGTGGTGCCGGTCCGATGACACTCCCTCTCGTGTCGCCGCCGCCCACCGCTACACCGCCCGCTCCACGCCAAGACATCGCCTCCTTCACGGCCGCCACAAAGGTGGTGGCCGCCCATCCGAGGTGGCCGCCCTCACCGCTTCCCATCGCGACAAGACCGCCACATTGAGTCTTAGTGCTATAAGAAGAAGCGGCATCTTCACGCCGCTTTTCTACTAGCACCGACATCGGTGCTTCTACATCGACGCTCACATCGACTACTTCAGCAGCTCACCGAGCGTGAGATAGCGACTTCGACGCTACTTGCCACCTCGTGTTCTCCTCGACAGTTCTCGCAGTTCTCGCATCGACTCTTCTGCACCGAGAAACTACCTCTCACACACCAGTACCTCCCCATGGATTCTTGATTCTCGAGCATCTTTCACATGACTTCGATGCTTCCACTGTCCCTCATTTCACCTCTTGATTCTCCTATTAGTGTTCTCACCGATGGTACCTCCTTTCTGCTTTTGGTCGAGGATCTCTTAGCAATTCATCTTTTCATGTTCCTTCATGCTCATGTTCCTCGCCTTACCATGCGCCTTCTTTCTCACAAGGACACGGATCTTGGTTGTCGGGTCATTATCGACTCGACTCTTGTTGTGTTCAGACCGCCACACGGAGCTCGTTGGTTCTCGCCCTCGCCTTGACTCACGCTGCCTCTGGGAGCTTGACTGCTTCACCTTCCTTCCGCCGCCACTGCCGCCGCCAATCTCTCCGCCCGCCACTCTGGCTCACCGGCTCTTTTCAGCAAGTGGCATCATCGCCTTGGCCATATGTGTGGCTCTCGCCCGTCGCCTCTAGTTCGTCGTGGTCTTCGGGTCTGCCTCAGAGACATGTCTTTAGATTGTCGTGGTAAGTTAGGTAAACAACTTCAGCTTCCTTATCCTCATAGTGAGTCAAGATCTCGTCCATTTGATCTTGTTCATTCGATGTTTGGGGTCCCATTCCTTCGCTTCGAAAGGGGTCATCGATATTATATCATATTTATAGATGATTTCTCTCGCCACACTTGGATATATTTCATGTCTTCTCGTAATGAGGTCTTGTCTATCTATAAACAATTTGCCACTATGGTTCGCATACGCTTCTCTACTCCTATTCGTGTCTTTCGTGCTAACTCACCGGGCGAATACCTCTCTCACACCGCGCAGAATTCCTTGCCGAGCAAGGCACTCTTGCTCGCCTTCTCCGTCCGGTGCTCATGCTCGTAATGGTGTTTCGAGCGCAAGCATCGTCACCTCCTTGAGTCGGCCGTGCCCCGATGATTGCCGCCTATTTCACCTCACTTTTGGGCCGAGGTCGTTTCCACCGCCACCTATCTCGTCAACATCCAAATTTCTTCCGCTTCTTCGTATGCAATCCTTTTGAACGCCTCGTGGTCTCCTTCCTAACTACTCGCCTTCGTCTGCTTGGCCTGCTTGCTACGCCTCCTCGCCTCGAGAACGCACCAAACCGACCGCCGCCTATTGAGTGTGTTTTTCAGGATACAGCGTCGAGCCCAAGGGCTATAGGTGCTGGGATCCCGTTAGTCGACGAATGCGGATTTCTGGATGTGACTTTCGACGAGTCTCGTCCCTTCTACCCACGCCCTACCTCTCCTTCTGCTTTCCTCTCAGAGTCTCTCCCTTTTGACCTTTCCATACACCTATACATGTCTTACCCTCGCCCACCCGTCCGACCGAGTCTCCACATATTCCTCCGTGGCCTCTCCGCCGTTGTCGCCGCCAGCCTTTGTCTCCCGCGCTCCTCGTGCCCCCACTACACTTGTCTACACTCGCCGACCTCAGATTGAGGATCTTCCGATGAGTCATCTTCTTCTCGATGATTCATCTTCGATGCACCATCTTCCCCGATGGATCATCTTCCTCGCCACGCTCTCCGCGATCGCCACCGCTCACCCCCGCCTGCTTTGCCTTTGCCGTGCAACTACTGTGAGCTTGTCTCACCGGATGTCTGCTACTCACCCCGAGTGGCGCATGCCATGGCCGAGGAGATTGCTGCCTTTGAGCGCATCGGGTACTTGGGATCTTGTTCCTTCCCATCTCACTCGTCCCATCACGTAAGTGGGTCTATAAGATTAAGACTCGCCTCGATGGTTCTCTTGAGCACTATAAGGCGCGGCCTTGTTGCCCGTGGTTTCAAGCAGAGCATGGTCGTGACTACGACGAGATCGCTGCTCCGTGGCTCACATGACCACCGTCTGCACTCTTCTTTCAGGGCGTCGCCGCCATCGGGTCTGCTTTCGCCTTGATGTCAAGAATGCCTTTCTTAATGGCGAGTTGCGTGAGGAGGTCTACATGCATCCGCCACCGGGTATTCTGCTCCCGAGGGCATGGTCTGCCGCCGCCGCCTCTCCATGGCCTTAAGCAAGCCCCTCGTGCTTGGTTTGAGCGCTTCCTCCGTGGTCACCGCCGCTGATTTTTCAATGAGTGATCATGATCCCGCGCTCTTGTCCACACTTCGCCTCATGGTCGGACTCTTCTTCTCGTATGTTGATGATATGATCATTACCGGAGATGATTCTCGAGTACATTGCCTTTGTCAAGGCTCGTCTTAGTGAGCGCCTTATGTCGATCTTGGTCCTCTTCGTTACTTCCTTGGGATTGAGGTTACTTCCACCCGTGATGGTTTCTTTATGTCCCAAGAAAAGTATATTCAGATCTTCTTGATCGCGCCTCTCACCGATCGCATCGCTGAGACTCCCATAGAGCTAAATGTTCACCTCCGACCCTCCGATGGCGAGCCTCTTCGATCCGACTCGCTATCGCCATCTTGTTGGGAGTCTTGTCTACCTTGTCATACTCGTCCGATATCACTTATCCAGCTCACATTCGAGTCGGCTTGTTTCTACTCCCACTCGTGTCCACTACATCCACCTTCTTCGAGTTCTCGCGATATCTTCGTGGACTATCTCGTCGCCTCTTCTTTCCATCCTCCCGCCACATGCCTTCAGCTTATTCGGATGCTACTTGGGCCGTGATCCCTCCGATCGTCGGTCTATCTCTGCATCGTGTTTTTCTTGGTGGTTCTCTCATTGCTCGAAGACGAAGAAACAGATCGCAGGTGTCCCGTTTGAGTGCAGAGGTCGAGTTATGCGTAGCTATGGCTTTCTTGACGCAGAGATTACTTGGCTACGGTGGTTACTTGAGGATTATGGTGTTTCACTACACCACCTCCTCTTTGTCGACAAGACAAAGTATCAAGATGTTCGAGATCCCGGAAGCATAAGCTCACCAAGCATATTGGTGTTGATGCTTCCTTCATGAGATCTTGTGTGCATGATCGTGTGATTGCTCTTCAAGATGTGCCTTCTGAGCTTCAGATAGCGGATTTCTTCACGGCCCGCACTGAGCACAACACTGCTTTTACCTCTCCAAATTCAAAGGTTGTTGATCCACCATGAGTTTGTGGGGTGTTAGAGATATATGTTAGAGATATATACGATAGAGTTGTATTAGGATAGTTTGGACTCTTTCCATATTTACCTTATCTCTATATAGCATACCACCGTATTTTGTGTATATATACCACCCTTTGGCCTTATATTGAATACAAGCGCTATTCATAACATATATATGTTTGTGAAAGAAAATCAGGTCTCCTGATAGATACAAGTAAAAGTTCTGGACACTCCTCCTTCAACCCCCACTCTCCAGTATGAGTATTTTACAAAATTTAGAAAATTTACTGACACCGCCTATGAAATATTTATCAATTATTACATTGAAGTCGCATCAGATCTTTCCATAACAGCTAAGTAATCTTGGCATCGGGGGTTTATCAACCTCCTGTAGACCCTCAAGAACCCGGACCACTTCAACCATTGTCGGTCGATCAAACTCATTTTCTTGGATGCACCAACATGCAACTTTGCAAATCCTTTCAGCCTCTTCCAAATTGAAAACACCATGCAATTGCTGATCCACCAAACTCCGCACGTCTCCTTCAAGAAGCTGACAGAAGGCTCGCACAGGGAAATAAGCAACATGACAACTGTTGCTAGTGTACACTTCAGGTTTTGAATTCTCCTTCCTGATATGATTTCCAACAGTACCATACCGAAGCTGTAAACATCAATTTTGGTGTAATAGCAACTCCGCTAATCCACTCTGGGGCTAGATACCCTATAGTTCCTCTGACTGTAGTCATAGCTCGGCTAAAATCCCTTCCTAGAATCTTTGCCATCCCAAAGTCTGCAACTTTAGGAACAAATGATGCATCGAGAAGTATGTTTTGTGGCTTAATATCACAGTGTATGATGCATTCACGGCAACTCGTGCAAGTAGGACAATCCTCTTGCAACTCCTATTTCTGATACCTGGTGCTCCAATTTAGGACAAGTGCAGTGATTGTCAGACATACGGAATTTAGTGAAGAATATCACCAATTTTATTAAACACACGTGAGCAGCGAGAATGCTAGACTTTCAGAACTTTATACCAAAATTTCTACTGGTCAACTCGAACTCAAGAGTAATACAATGTCATCCAATGAAGAGATTGGCATGCTCAAACGTTACTGTATATATAACTCAAACCAGTATCGATGTTGGAAACAAAACTATGAACTTATTACTGCCTCTCTTGTGAGCTTCTAACCAAAAAGCCGTAAAGCTACAACACGGGCATATTCAAACATTGTCAATTTATTTCTTAACAGATTCTACCATATATACACTCAAGTGATCAAGTCAACCTATCAAAATGACTTATTTATTTCTAATAATTTGCAGCATCACGGAGGGAGTTACAGGTTGACGAGCGACATGCGTACTCATGGACCATCGCCAAGAGGGACGGTTGTTCAATCAACCTTGATGGTGCATCAAATTCCTTCACCAGACCTGAACAGAAATAGATTTTAAAATGGCATTCTGGAACAAGAAATGACAAGGCTTAAAAGAACCAACTGAAAACAGGATTCACTTCTCTGAACCAGACCTAGCAATAGATATACAAATGCTCATCTTAATCTATAAATAGGAAAAGGCAAATATCAACAATGAAGAGCACTTAAAACCAAAATGTGCTTTTCTATCAATAAGTAGCAAGACTGAAGAGACCAACTGCGTCCAGCACCAAAACTCTATCACAGTCCATGACTGTTGGTATTCTGTGTGCAATGGTAATTATTGTACATGACGAAAATTCTTGTCGGGTGATCTTCTGAATCGTGGCATCAGTTTGAGAATCAACTGAAGCAGTTGCCTCATCCATAAATAAGATTTGAGTCTGCTTTAATATGACACGACCAAGACAAAGAAGCTGTCTTTGGCCACGCCCAGTTCTCCCACTATCAGCCACTGTGAAGAACCAAAGTAAATGAAATGAGTGTACATATTAGCATTATAATATAAAAGAAAAGAAAATGCTATGACATCGGTCATGCTGTACACTTCTTTGTTTATGCAGATACCACTTAGATAATGTTCTCGAGAAGAACAGAAAAAATTAGTTAGCAAAGAATTGCTCATAAGCAAATATTTTTATTTGGTCAGCATAGATTTATTTTGTACAATGGACAATCAATTTAAGCTCTTTTGCAAATTGATAGTTGTGTATTTAGGTCGTAGCATTTGGGTTCAGCTATTAGGCTGTGGATTTATTTTAAACTTTTGTATGTTTATTTAGCACCTATCATAGTAGAGTATCTCCAAACTGAATAATTTGTTTAGACATGGAATAGTGTTTTCTTGTATATGGTACCTGTCATTTGATAAGGATTAATCACCATATGTACAATTTGTGATATCTACAGCCTACAGGTCTGTCAGTTATAGAAGTAAGCTGCTGTACTATTTAATATATTTAATGTTTTGAAAAGTAAAGTAGCTTGGATTTGTAAATGATATTAATCAGCAACCAGCCAACACTTCTTCAGACATAGAACTTCTGGAATAATATTTAAGTAATTGAGTGACAGATGCAACTTAAGCCAACAAGAATACAACGGAAGCATATAATAAGCAAACCTAGAGCATCAAGTTTTTCAGGTTTTGAAGCTACTACATCTTTCAGCTGGCAACGTTCCAGAGCCTGCAAACATGTGAATTAATTCCCACGGCTAATTAGCACTGTGCATCCGGAAGGAGGGAAGCTGAAAGAAATATGTTTCTCACACCATACCTGCCATATTTCAGCATCTGAATACCGCCCAATTGGATCAATGTTACTTCGAATTGTTCCTTCAAAGAGAACTGGTTCCTGAGGAATTATGCCAAATTGGGACCTAAGATCATGCAGACCCAATGTGCATATGTCTATTCCATCAATGATCATTTTCCCCTCCGCAGGCTCTACAAGCCTGAACAATGCTTGGATCAAAGTTGACTTGCCACTGCCTGTCCTTCCTACAACTCCTATCTTTTCACCACCAGTAATGCTTACAGTAATGCCTTTCAGAATTAGAGGTATTTGGTCGATACCTAACCTGAAAGGATAACAAATGATGTGTTCGATTGTTGACTGTTGTAGATAATCCCTAATTACAAAGAGAATGTTTGAATGCATTCTCCACTTTATTGGGTGCAAGATAGACCGGTAGTTGCATCAAATTTATGTGGAACAGAAGTTGCTGTATAAATAGATAGTACAAGATCGTGCATGTCTAAGTACTTTAATCTTCTAACCTTTAGACCGTTGATGTCAATATCTCCATGAGTGGGCCAATTTGGAGAAGGAAGACGGTCATCTATTTTCCACGCCTACCAGAAGGAAGAGTGCTGAACTGATTTACCCTCTCCACAGCAACCATATCATTTTCTAACATACAGCTAATGGATATTGCAAAGTACACGAGAGAATTGAGGAAAGGCCATACGAAGAGACATGCCCACAAATTCTGCAACAACATAGCAAACATCAGCTCCTGCAGCCTATGAAAAGCTCGTGATCATAAATCTACACAGACTGCTTTACTAGGTATACCAGTTTAAAAAAAAATCATCTGTCAATCAATTATGAAAAGATTAAATGAGATAAAACAGCCATGTATATATATCTTCAACCTGTTTACTAACATCCAATCAAACTAAAAAACAGAGGACTTAGCTGTACAGTTCTAAATTCAAAATGCAGTACAGTATTCTTATATTATTGGTTTTTGATTAATGAAGCTGTTAGGGACAAGCTGCTCAACTTGATGAAGCAGAAATTGGTTCCTTTATCCTGAGATGATATGGCTGCTTTTCTATGCTAAGAAAAGACTGAATCTATTATATATTCGATTGGTACCTTTCTTGATAAAATTGCTAGGCAGGCTGATCATGAGAAAAGCAGTTATTGACAATACGAGTGTTCCAATCAGCTCCAGTCGGAACCCAAGCCATTCATTTGCTGCATAGTTGTGGAAGTCCATGCTAAATTTGAATTAATTCTGTCTAAATTCTCCTGGAAAAATTCCTTCTCCTTCTTGAAACATCTTATGGTTGTAGCACCTAGAACAGTCTCCGAAAAGTGATCAATGACCGGTGCCTTTGTTACTCCTTCAAGTCGAGTTAGCTCCTGAAGTTGCAAGATAGCGATTCTGCACAAATCAGGTGAAAATTGCAAGTTAGTATTCTGTTTCTCTGAGTAGAACTAGCTAAGTTGTCTGAGGTGAATTTCACAGTAGGAGCATACCCTGTACCAGATGTTCAATAGTAGAAGTGGAATTACAGCTATAACTGATGGCCAGGCGACCTGACAAGTAACAATTATGGTGCTTAATACTGAAATGTACATTGAAATTGTCAGACCAACAAAAAAGGCCAGTGCTACATCGATGGTTGTTTGGTCAGATGATGCCTGAGAAAGACAAGGGGGACATCGTATCAGTAGAAGATAAAAGAATTGTATTAACACTCTTTCCAGACCTCACAAAACAAAAACTGAAACTTACTCTTTCCTTTTATACATGTCAGAGTAAAAGCAGTGCTAACAGGGAGTAGCATTCTTTACACCCATTTAAGTTAATAGAAGGAGGGGAATAGAAAAATAAGGTTTTCTGAAGAATATATAATCAATTCAGAGGTTATCTGTCATAAAGTTGGGGGCAAATAGGCAAGTTAATTTTATCACCAAATAAATCATAAGAAGAGATTTACCCGACTAAGAATCCTTCCTGAAGGAGTGGTGTCAAAATGACATTGGAGCATGCAAAATGCTGTCAAACATCTTCTTGAAAAAGATCTGAGCTGTTTGAAGTCCCAAGACTGTCTCAAGAAAAGTCTTGATTACTTCAAGGACCATTGAAACAGCAGCTATGGCAACATACACTCCAATAAACAATGATGGATTAAATGGAATGCTGCCTGATGTTTCATATGACAGCCAATAGTCACTAGCCATATCAGAACCTTGCCACACCAATGAGAAAGCAAGCATGCCCACAACCCCCCACCAACCCCAAGCCTCTGTCATGTATAGCTTGTACACACGCCAACTTACTTGACCACTCTCTCTTTCCTCTTCTTTTATAATCTTAGAAGTAGCTGCTTCTATATCTGGCGCGATGATTACCTTCTCACCCTTTCCAATGGATCTAGAGCGAAGAGAAGGGATTCTGATTACTGCAGCAGGCTGAGAATGTTCAGTTTTTTCTACTTGGCTTTGTTCCACCAGTTCCATTGAACTATCATGAGCAGCAACTAGAGCTGCAAAATCTGAGCCTGCTTCTAGTAACTCATCATACTTTCCTGCCTGCACGATCATACCATCTCTCATGACCTGCATAATTCCAAATAGCAAGAAATATTTATTAATTCAGTACACAGCAGACAAGTTCTAGCATCGAGCATTGTGCCCCTTCTGCAAGAAGAGCTGACCAAAAAGTAACTACCTTATATAGTCACATATAAATCTATCTTCGAATGAATAGCCGATAACGTGACTAAATGACAAACATGCAAGCAACATAAAAAAGTGATAATTTCAGTGATCAATTCTATCTTTAGACCTCCAGTTTCAAGTATATGAAAAGAATATGACTATATGGTTCAAGTTGTAACATCTAACTTACAAATATGTTGTCCACATTATGCAAGAAATCCACTTGGTGAGTTACAAGTAAGATGGTCTTTCCCTTGAGCATGCCCCTTAGACATTCCTGCAGAAGAAAGCTCATTGTTGTGATACCAAGCAAATATAGCGGCATAATATAAATACGAAAATAAATCTGCAGAAAAATGTATGATTACTTGGACTAACTATTGTATCTAGAGGGTTTCTCCCTTTGGTCCCTTTTTTCCCTGTCTTTCCTGAGCTAAAACTTAATTAATTGTGACACTAGGCACTAGCTGTTATCCCTTGGATATAATCATTTCTACAACATTTCAACATGGGTTGAGTTTCTCCTATCGCTAATTACAATCTTTGTCATCCATTTACAACTCTACCAAATGCAGTAAGGCAGGGCTTTGTGCACGCAGAAAAAATCAAAGACTCAAATTCTCGGTTACACAGATCAAATGGCATATGAAGCCACCTGAGAGTAAATCCAGTCGATACAGCAAAGAATAATATCTGCTTGACATAGTGCAGTCAACATAAGTAGATGATTAGCACGATACTTCTCATATTACAACAAACTATTCGACTAATTAATCAGTTCTGCAATGGATCAGAACAAGACAACAATAACAATTGTTACGACTAATATGAAGTATATTCTAGGAATCTCACAACAGGCTGAAATTACTGCAGGGGTCAGGACGCAATAACACATCTAATAAAGCTTAAAATATTGACATTTGATAATTAATTAATATTTTTATCATTTTGAAATGTACAGGCTTAACAGTGCGAACAGACTAAAAATAAATATTTTACCTTAAAGATTTTCGAACCAGTATGTGCATCAACAGCGCTAAAGACATCATCAAGGAGATATATATCACAATTTTGATAAACTGCTCTGGCAAGCTGAATGCGTTGTTTCTGCCCACCACTTAGATTGATCCTCGCCTCCTATTTCAGTCTGGTCACCAAATTCCATCATTTCCAAATCCTTTTCCAGGCAGCAAGACCATATAACTTCTTTATATCTTTCAGCATCCATTGGCTGTCCAAATAAGATATTCTCTTGAATGGTTCCATTTTGGATCCAAGCCGTCTGTGCAACATATGCAGTGCTCCCATACCCTAACCTGTTGAAAATGCAAAAGGATTAAGCAAATAAGGATGAGGGTACAAACTACTGAACAGCTTACAGGTGATGGAATTTATCTGGACAATGCTAACATGATGCAAATTATATTGATGAATATACTTCCTGATGCTTTATCTGTGAATCCTCACTAACTGCCAAGAAAGTTTATCATAATGTTATTGTTTGCAGGAGAATATTGATATGGCAGACGGAGCCTAGAGATGGTTCTGTAACTCTATATTATGGCTCTATATCCCAACTACCATCATGAAGAATCATGTTTTACTTCTAAATGCGCCAAGAAAAGAACACAGAACACCTAACTATACTGCACATAACAAGAAAACTACTCAAATTATATCTATATTAATGTTGTCAATGAGGAAGACAAAAGACTAAAAGAGCATGTCAGTCGAGAAAGCAATGTGCCTTCTCCACACAATCTCAAAAGAGTATAAAATTTCACACTTCCTCCAAATTGCAGACTGACAATAGAATCAATGGTTGGGCATTTGATCAAACATAAAACAGACATAAAACAGCATAAACCAGGTCAATCCGATAGAGGCATTTCTTCAAACACGAGTGGGCATAGTTGGCATGTCAAACAAGGAAGCGACTTAGATTGTTAGATTTGCAACTAACTTGCATCCCCTGTTAGTCCTCCTTGAAATATATAATCTGGATACCACTTATCTCTGACAGTTCTCCATTCAACAACGATGCCAACTTATCACTTGCTGCACCTTATATGCGACCAAGCTGGTAAATTGCACATCTTCCGGTGATTCCAGACTCCCGATCCAAACAAGTGGCAGAACATGGACTTGAAGAGGCTTCTAGGAGTGTGAATTACTAATTGGTGTTTAACCGATGTTTCCACCCGCTGAGCCTTGGGCCAGTGCCTACTGCCTACTACGTAGGAAAAAAAAAGCTAACTCTCAATTGGCACATTTGATCTTGCACTAATTTGCACCTATCTACCCTGATTTCAACCATTGAGCAGGAAGGAAATATCTTATGTCAAAGTGAAATAAACCTACAAAACCCTCGATTTGATCTTAAGAATGTTGCGAATCAATGAGCAAAATGCACAGTATTGACGCTTAACGATGTTTGTTTTGTATCAGAAGCACCACACACTCACCTTGCCGTAGACCTTGTCCATCTCCCCATAATGCAGGACAGCAGCGACGACTTGCCGGACCCGACTGCTCCGCCACCGCCGCAAGGTCGCCTCCTTACCTCCATATTAATCCCTTCAGCACTGTCTCCAGCACCCGTGTTTCCTCCACAACTTTCTCACCCTCCTCTTCGCCTTCACCTTCGCCATCATTGTCTTCATCTCCGCCTCTTCATTCCCCTTCTTGCCCCTCACATCCCACGCGAACACGCCATCGCGCACCTCCACCACTACCCGATCCGCACCAATGGCAATATCATGGACACGCCCACCGTGGCGTCGTCGAGCTCTGCGCCGAGCAAGTACCTGTCAAGCCTTCCCAGCGATACGGTCGCCCGCGCCACGGCGGCAATTGACTCGGGAAGCTCTGCATAGGTCCATCGAGCATTCGGAAGAACGCGGTGGCCGTGAACACCTTGCCGGCGCCGAGCTTGACGCCAGTCAGCACGCGACGTGCCAACACGAGGACGGTCATGGCAAGCGGCCGCCCAGAGCACGACGGTGTTGGCGCACATGAAGTACATGGACTTGGCCAGCCACCGAGCTCAGCCTCGCGGAGCTCGCGAATCTTGGCGCCGAACGTCTCCTCCCACGCCTGCAGCTTTATCACGCGTATGTAGTTGAGCAGCTCGGTGATGGCCTTCATGCGCTCGTCGCGCTTGCCGAGGAACTTGAACTGATACTCCAGGTTGCGGCGGTTTGCGAGGCCACGACGACGGTGACCACGGCGATCGCGGCGATCGCGGTGAGCACGGCCGGGCCGAGGTGGGTGTAGAGCAGGGCGAGGGCGACGGCGATCTCCAGCGGCATCAGCCACAGGTTGTGGAGCTCGTGCGTTACATTGGCCACCTCACAGGCGTCCACCTCCATGTAGTTCACGATCGCGCCGGCGCCGTGCGCCCGCCGCGCGCCCGTGGACAGCCGCAGCGACTTGCGGTATACCGCCGCGAGCAGCGCGGCGTGGATGCGCATGCCCAACTTCTGCCCCTGGAACTCGTAGTGGTGCGACGCCAGAGTCTCGGCCGCCTTGCCGACAAGGAGGATGACGACCAGCTGCAGCCCCTCCGTCACCTCCCCACCGCGGCGGACGAACTCGACGAACCTATCCACGAGGGACGGGCCGATGTACATCACCGAGAGGTGCGCCACGCCGAGCGCGGCGGTGAGCAAGAACTGCGGCCAGAAGGATCGCAGCAGCGCGGTGAGCACCGGTCGCCCGGCCTTGACCCCGCCGGCGGCGCTGCCCAGTTGGACACGAACAGCGCGTACGCCGCCTCGGCGGAGTCGGCCGGCGCCACCGGCGGGACTTCTTCGGTGACGAGGGCCGCTCTGGAACCTTTGGCGATGAGCGGGTTGATCCAGCTGAAAGTCGCGAGCGAGAGCCACGACGCCGTCGCATACTTCGTCACTGCGGAGGTATTATCAGAAGCACCGCTTCGCTCTTCCTCGTTGGTCGTCCCCGCATCACCGAGGCCGGTGGAGCCGGTGGCGGAGAAGTACAGCAGAGGAAGCGACAGCACCAGCCCCGCGAACGCGACGGGGTCGTCGGGTAGGATGGGCTCGCCGGCGGCGTAGCGCGCAACCGCGGAGCCGGAGAAGAGCACGGCAAGAGCCGCTGTGCCGAGCCAGAATAGGCGGAGGTGGACCGCGTGGGCTCGTGCCCCGACGCCTTCTCCGCCGCGACGACCCCGCGGCGGCGAGGTGCGCCACGAACTGCACCGCGAGGAAGGCGCACTCCGCCGCGAGCCATGCGGTCCGCGGAGGAGCAGGAGCGCGAGCGCGAGCAGCACGAGAGACGCAGCCGCGAGGGCCGTCGATGCCGCGAGCGCGAGCCTGTGCCGGAAGCTCCCGCGTCGGAGTAGCGCCGACGCAGTCGCTGGTTTCTCGAGAAGGGCCCTGCGCGTGGTTGTTGTCGTGTTCGGTGATGGAGGCGGCGGCGGGGAGGTGTTGCGGGAGCGGAAGAGGCGGGCGCGGATGGCGAGGGCGAGGGCGCCGAGGAGGAAGAGGAGGTCGATGGCGCCGAGGAGGCGCGCTGCGGGCAGGGGAGAGGAAGAGGAAGGCTAGGCGGTCGGGAGGGAGGAGGCGTCGTCAGACGACGGCGGAGGGAGCAGGCGGTGGTGGCGAGCCACCACGGGAGGATGAGGCCGGCATGGTGGTGGTGGGTGGTGTGGCCGCCGGCGTTGCTGTGAGGCATGGGATGGGGGTTTTGTCGGGGAGCAGAGGAGAGGAGCCGAGTTGTTGAAAAGTTCCTGGCCCCACCGGTCAGTGTGCCCTGCAGGTAACTTAGCCTCGTAGGCTTTCTCGTGCTCGTGTGGTCACGTCGCAGGGTCCACGGTCAACCAAGGTGACGGACGCGGCGTCGTGGAATTCTGCTGCCCGGCCAGCTAGAGCTGGGACTTGACGCCGGCACGGTCTAAGTTTATCGTGCTTTGTGTCGTCGTGTCGCGCCTATTTGGCCTAGTCATGTTATCGTGTCGCATCGCGCGGCCGGTCCGCTGCCTCTCTGCCAGCCCAAGCACGCCCAAATCCCACCGCGCTTCTCAGGTGCGTGCCGCCCAAGTCCAAATTAAATTACTATACGCTGGCGGCGACGACGTCGTCATCTTCCTTTCTCTCTCGCACTCGTTTAAAACTAGTTGAAATAATTGAATTAATTGCATAAAACATGCACGCAATGACATAAATATTTCTAAAAGTGGAATTTCTTTGATATTTTAGAAATACAATGTTATTGCCTCGTTAAAAACCTTACGCCCAGAGTGGAGTTTCCGAGTAAGGAAAAGAGTACAAGAACCACATATTTATATACTAACTATTACAACATGCGTAGATAATATCTACTCTAAGAATGTCTAGGTCAAGATACGCCTTTTCGATTTCGGGATCCTCCGGTTGATGTTGTTCCCGCTTGGCTAATTCCCGCCTTGGCACATGTGATTGCCTCCACCATCCCGGGCGTAGGGATGATCTTCTCTTCTATTATTCTCCTACCATACCGAATGTCGCTCAAGAGAGGCGGTGGACACCGGCACCAAGAGAACATCTCGCATGAAATGTGACAAAGACAGAAAGATCCGCTATCAAGAGTTATACTCAGCGTAAGGGATGATCTCTCATAGCCGTTGTGTTTGCCGATGCGTTATCAAGAGTTATAGAAGCAATTTTATTATCTATCTTAAAATCATCAAGCACGTAGTATACGCCTAAGAATGGCCTCTCCTGTGTGATTCATTTATTACTTTAAATCCTATGACTCTCTTGTTTAGTTTATAATTATCATCTAAATAATGGGGTCAGCAACACTAAGATATGCACTTTTGGTGGGATGATGTCCAAATATCTCGATGTTATGGCAAAAGAATCCGCACTTGTTGAATAATTCTTTAACTCTACTAGTTCCTTTTGATACATCCGTAAAATATCGGATGTAGTAGTTCTCCTACTAACATGTTGGCACTGTGGACAAAGCCGCTGGATCATTCTTTCAATGCGCGACTTTCACCCATTCTAATCTACCGATCCTCCGAAACAATATATCTAGCACTTTCTTCACGGGCATTAAGCTGGTTGTATACCCAAGTACTTACAGAGCCATCACCTCGAAGTTTAGCCGTGTTTGTACTCCTCCTCCTCGGCCTCGCCCGGCCGCCATCTTGCGAAGCATGCTTTGTAGTGGCGGTTGATCGCAAGAAAACCGCACACCCGCAAGTGAACCAAGTTGTCGCTAAGATAGCAACGAGATGTCGTGTTCTCCGCAGGGACTAGAATACCGGTGACCAAACACTCGACCAAAGCTAAATCGCCGAACCGGAATTTGAAGGCTAACTAAAGAACCTAAACAACCTAGAAGTAAGAGAAGAAATCAGAGAAGAGAAATAGAAGAAAAGAAGAATGTAAGGCAGAGAAGAAGAGAATCGGACTAGAGAGAAGGAAGGAGGAAAGAATCGAGAACCATATCGCTAAGAGAAAGAAATTAGGAAGAACTAGTAGAAATAAAAGATAGTTATCTAAGGGAAAGAGAGAATCAGAAAAGAGAAGAAAACTAGTAGAGGAGAAGTAAAATAGATAACCTAAAGGAGATCGATAGAATCCAAAACCAGAGAAGAGAGGAATAAAAGAGAAGGGAAAGAAAGCAAAGAGCTGGAAAGGAAGAGGGGAAAGAGAGAAGGGACTACTAAATTAACCAAGTAAAGAGAAGACAAGGAGAGATTACGAAGAGGTGTTTACTAGAAAGAAAAGAGAGACTAACGATGGAGAGAGATCTAGAGTAAGAGAAAGAAGGCGAGGTAAGAAGATAGATGGACAAGAGCCGGCTAGCAAAGGAGATAGCAACCGACGTAAGAAAACTCGAGAAGAAAAGAAAAAGACCAATTAGAGAGAAAGAGAGAAGAAAGAAGACTATCCAGAAATGACAGTAAGGAAAAGCAAAAGGAAAGAGAGATTGAGATGGAGTAAAAGAGAGAATAGGGCTAGAAGTAGACCGAACTAGCGTATTAACGAAAGGAAAAGAAAGAAGGAAGAGATAAGAAGAGAGTGCGAGAGGCTAGAAGATTAGAGAAGAGATTGAGCGCTAGAGAAAGACTTGAGATGAGAAGAAAACTAGAGAAGAGAAGAGAAGCAAGAAAGATTTAAAGAAGGTTATAATACGAGAATTAGAAAGGAAGAGAGGAATCGAAAACTAATTCTACCGTGAGAAAGAATGAGGTGCACCGGGAAAGCGGGAAAAGAACTATAGGAAGAAGGAGAGGACTTGGGGATAAGAAGGGAGCGCAGAGAATGATGAGAAGAAGTCAACGCTAAGCTAATATCCCAACCCAACAACAAACCACTCACGTATGCACCAATACCAAGGATATATCAAGACAAGCAATTACCATGCAATAACACAAGTCATACTACTACAGAACAATGATGTAAACCTTACTTAGAGTGACATTAAATAAAAGCATGGAATTAATATCTTACTAATCAAGAATTAATGTAAATGCATACTAAAAATTAAATCAGCAGTAAGAATCTACTCTAATCACGTAAGATGATCTCAACATCACAAGAAGAAAGAAAACATCCTACCATGTAAGTATCGTTTATAAACATCTAATGACTATCATGCAAGAACCATGAATCCAAACAGAACATATGATCCGAATAATCATCTCCCAAATGCTATAACAACTAAAAAGCACCTTAGAATCCCGGATCCGAAGATATATATCTAACACATGCACAAAACCGATGCAACACATAAACATCTCCGATGAGAAAACACAAGACAAGCACAACCTAGCAACCGATCAACTCAAGACTACACATACATCACAGATCCTCTCAAGAGCATATTCATGAAAAGCATTGCAATATTAAATCGGAGACTTGAGACTTTTACAACCCTTAAAGTGCGTATCAGACAGGCATTTATGTAGTGGATGTGAAGGGGAAGCAGATCCGAGCAGAACCGAGGGGATGCAGGTGAGATGCGATCCACCAGAGGTCGCAGGTAGCCGATGAAGATGAAGAGGCATCCAAGCGCCTGTGGTTGATCCACCAAGAAGCAACGCCTGGGTGGAGGACGCAGCGTATAGTAGATCCAAGAGCTTCACTGGAGGTTGCGATCCGGGTCAAGATGGTGCGGATTTGTCCGAGATGAAGTGATCCCGAGCTAGGGTTTCGGATCCAACCGTGGTGAAACAGATCTAGCCAACAGAGAGGGATTTAAATGCGAGGGGACTAGGTCACGCATGTTTGGGGTTTGGAGATGGGTAGAGGATGAGTGGTGGTTGCTCGGTGAGGAGAGGAGCAGGCATGGTGTTGGTGAGGCGCACGGGAGATGGCAGTGCCAGTGATGGAGATTGAAAAATGCCGGAGTTAGAGAGGGATCCGAGGTGGAGGCGATGGAATGGGGCTACGGTGTTGGAGGTGAAGAGGATGGGTTCGCCAATGAGAGTCGGAGGTCCGGTGGAGACTCTCGAGAAGATGAGTTGCGTTACCGAGGAGATGGGAGGCGAATTGATCGGCGTGGAGAGAAGGGCTGGTTCGGTGTGTCAGGATGATGGAGTGGCCCCGTGGGTTCTTGCGCTACTTTTCTCCGCGGTTAGGGTTTCCAGAGAGTCTCGTGAGGATATGGTGGTTTTGCATTTTAGTCCCTCCATTTGTGCCGAATTGCAACCCTAGCTCACCGCCAACTTTCATTTTCAGAGATTTTGCGCCTGCACGCTACCATCCGCAAAGAAATTACAATACATCGTAAATTGTCCAAAAGGAGGGCAAAATGTGTATAATCAATGAATTTATGGCCGATTAAGCTATAATTAAGTGGATAATGATATGTGAATGAACTACAAATATGATGCACATCATACCCCAAGCTTAAACATTTGATTGTCCTCAAGCTACCCAAGCTTAATGATATGACAATATCGAACCTGGGATGCCGAAAAACTTGAATGGATAAAAGTGAATGCTTGCGACTAGACAAATTACATTCAATAATTCACAAAAGACCGTTCGACTTGATTTTTACAGTCGAAGATTTAGAACCAATATTCCAAGAAGATATCAAAGTGATACTTGAGTTTTGACCAAATCAAGTTACCCAAAAGTGTCAAATTGCACTAATTGTTTGCATGGATCCAACCAAGATTGAAAACTATCAAGACTAGATATCACAATCAAGAATAAGCATATCCTAGAGTCATACTTAGGCATTTACCGCTCTAGATAAAGAGACTAATGTTTGCATGAAGTTTATGAAAAGCCTACACTTGAGCCATGATACTTTACTTTTGCTGAAATTTTTTTTTTGTTTCAAACACACAATGGGCACAAGTGCCACTTATTCCACTCTTGGGCATGCTTGCCACTTATTCAGACTTTCAAACTTCATTTGGGCATAACTGCCACTTATTCAACCCCCTTTTTTTTTTTAAACAATGTGACAGAGTCACTTATTCAACTCACACTTTGTAGCACAAAACAGTAGATAAAGATATTTTCTTTTCTTTTAAGCATCATGGACTTTGGTAAATCAACCAAATTATTGGCTCAAGATAAGACTACCACTTTCACAACCCTTTCATTCAAGCAAGAGTATCAATGTTCAAAATGAAATATTATGCCCAAGCATGAATCCTAGGATATTGTTATTCTAGTAGTGATAACTAGAATCAATACATTTCATAAAAGGTAAAGATACATGTAACTTGCAATGAATCAAAACCCAAGGATCACAAGATTTCTAAGCCATTAAGATTTCAATGTATTTCTAGAGTAAGCCAATTGGATATCCAAAGAATTGATACCAATACCGATCTCTTAAACAAATTTCGCTTGATAATTCGATTACACAAGACATCACATATTACGATCAAGTATTCAAGCGTAGGATATATAGCTCATAATAATGATCGTAGGCCACATGTTATCAAGAATAACCCAACATGAGAATGATACTAGTCAAAATTCATCAATTACACATCATCAACTTCAAGGCTCAAGAGTATGACAAAGAATCATGCTAAAGCAATCCTCATCAATAGACGATCCTCCCCAAGCTTGAATTAGACATTAACTCCGTAATAAACGCTTTAATGATTGGAAACAAACACCGAGTGCAAAAAGGAATCGAAAAGATCTTATCATCCTCTCACCGCCATGCTTAGATGAGTGCATGTACCGAAAATGGCAAATAAAAGGAAAGGATAAACCACAAAAGGTAAAATAAAGAAGGGAAACGAAATAAAACAACAAAAAAGGCTCAGTTGCCTCGAGAAGCGCTTTGTTTTAGGTCTTTAGCTTGACCAATGATGATTATCATGTAGGTTTCAAAGAAATTGGAGGATCAAGGTCGATCCGACTTGATCTCCAACAATGTCCTCATCATTAATTTCAATAGGTTCCCCAACAAAATAGTGTTTCATTCTTTGCCCATTGACCTTGAAAATGCCCCCATTGACTCTCAACTTCAAAAGCTCCACTTCCTAGCTCTTTCTTGACTAAACAAGGCCCAAACCATCTAGATTTGAACTTTCCGTGGAATAAATGAAATCTAGAGTCAAAAACCAAGACAAGTCATCCAGTTGGAAGTCACGCTCAAAATGTGGCGATCATGAATCTTTAGCTCTCTCTTTGTAAATTCTTGAGCTTTCATAAGCATCAAGCCTCAATTCATCAAGTTCACACAACCGCAACTTCCTATGTTTCCCCCCTAGACCCATATCCATGTTGAGTCTTCTAATTGCCCAATGAGCTCTATGCTCAAGCTCAACAGAAGATGACATGCTTTTCCATAAACCAACCTAAATGGGGACATTCCAATAGGAGTTTGAATGTCAGCCCTATAAGCCCACAATGCATCATAAAGTTTAAGAGACCAATCCCTAGATTTGGACACAACCTTTCAAGAATTTGCTTTATCTCTATTGGAAACTTCAACTTGCCCATTAGCTTGAGGATGATAAGGAGTGGTTACCCTATGATTATGGACCCCATATTTGGCTAGAAGGGCTTCAAACTCGCTTGTGATTAAAGTGAGACCCTCCATCACTTATCACAACTCTAGGAATTCCAAACCTAGGAAAATGATTTGCCTAAACAACCTACACACGTACTTTGAATCAAGATGGACAATGGAATAGCCTCAACCCATTTGGACACATAATCCATCGCCACAAGAATGTGCTTGTACCCTTGAGAAGAAGGCAAAGGTCCTATGTAATCTATTCCCAAACATCAAAGAGTTCTACCTCAAGAATACCATGTCAGGCATCTCATGTCGTTTGACATGTTCCCCTGAGTCGGCTGTGGATCACAAGATCGAATATATGCATGAATATCCTTGAACATGGTAGGCCAATAAAATCCAAATTGAAGAACCTTAGCTTGGGTCTTAGTGCCCAAGATGACCACCAAAAGGTGCGTAATGACAATGAAAATCACATTTTGAACCTCCTCAAGAGGTAGGCAACGCCTAATAACCCCATCCGAACAATGTCTATACAGATATGGGTCATCCCAAAAGAATTTTCTGCCTCATGTGTGAATTTCCCATCCGGTAGGAGAGTCCAGGGATAGCATTGCAAACCAAGTAGTTCACAATGTCCGCATACCAAGGAGTTTTAGATCGAACAAGAGAAACTTCGAAAATTGGTCTCTGTGAAGAGAATCTTCAATTGGAAGAGTAGAGACCGGAAATGTAATGGGGTAATCTAGAAAGATGGTCACTACCAAGTTCTCAATTTCAAAGGAATGTAATTGGTCGGATCAATACCCTTCATATCATCAATTGAATATCCAATAACATCTTGATATTTACGAAGGATTTCAAGGAGTTGTTCACCCCTGTGAGGTGTTAAATGGTCACCACTATAACAGATGTGTCTGATCCGTCCAAGAAACTCATATCTTAGGTGTTTTGAAGTGGTTTCACTTCACCTTTCAATGTGCTGCCTAAGGTATGGGATTTTAGAAGGCTCTACAGAGCATCAATGAGTGCAACATGATGAGAATTAATCATAGGCACTCATCCTCAATTGATGTCACTTCCTCAACATTTTCATATGTCTCAACAACACATTTGTCAACCAAATCAAGTGAGAAACACCGATCCGGATAGTGAGGAAGATGAGCGGGATGCCTCATATCAAATGATGCCTCTCTTGACCAAATTGGAGAGTGAGCTTGGCATCCTTGACATCTATGACAAAGACTCGCAGAGCAAGGAATGGTCTCCCAGAATGACAGTTCACTTTATCCTCCATCTCTAAGACAACAAAATCCACAGGAAGGCAAAAGTGCCTATGACCACGTGGACATCCACTAAAATTCCAAAGTAGGTGACGATATGTGCGATCACCAACCGCAATGTCATGGTTGTTGGCCGCATCGCCTAAAGGAAGCGCATCACGCACCGAAAGAGGAAGGACACTAACACTAGAGCCTAGATCACAAAGAGCTTTAAAGTTCTTGGGCCTAAAATGCAAGGTATGCGTAAGCTACCGTGGTCATCTAATTTAGGAGGTAACTTATTCTCAATTATTGCACTACACTCTTAGTTAGAGTGACCACCTCTAGCTCATCCATACTCCTTTTCTTGGTAAGCAATTCTTTGAAGAATTTGGCATACATAGGCACATGTAGGACAAAATTCTAAAATGGGAATGGTGATCTCAACATCCTTCATCCTCTCTAGGAATTTAGCAACCGCTTGTCCTCATTTGACTTTTCTAACCGCCGTGGAATGGCAATTTGGGTTTTGTGGAAGGGACAAATGTCAGAGTGGATGATGATGGGATATCAAGTGTTTTGGCCGGTGTTATGGAGTCGGGTTGTGCAGTATTCTCCGTCACGAAGTCGATTTGCTTGTCGGATGCACCTAAAGACAAGGCACATACGAGGTAGGTGTAGGAAGAAGTGGTTCAGATGTGGTTTTTCCACTCCTAGTGGTGATTGCCCACAATGACCACGAGGATTTGCCTCAGTTGTGTGAAGCTCCCCGATTGGTGGTTGAAGCTAGATGCTTGCAAACTCTCCACACGACTAGCCAAATCGGCCATTGAGTCTTTGCATCATTGTATTGAGATTCCATCTTAGCTACATGTGATGCAAGGAGCTCGCTCAATTCTCGGTCAATCGATCTCGATTGAGAAGTAGTAGGTGGAGGGTTTGGAACATGTATCATAGGTTGCCGAAATGAGACATGTGAAGGGGCTTGTCGCTGCCTAAACCTCAGCCGATGTACCCATTGTGAAATGAGGAAACACTTGGATTAGTGTTCTTGTAGGACAGTTTGGATGACGCCACCTGGTTGTAGGTTTGAGAACGCCCATGTGATTGAGCATAGTTCACTGCATGATTCACTGTGGAAGTTAAGGGCACTCACCGAGTATGCCCTGAGATCCACAACCGACATCCAAGGGCTATATGGGTCAAGATGAGGGCATGAGTCTGCCATTTGTGCAGTGAGAACCTCGAACTCGTGCGTATAAGGCATCATTAGAGCTCACTCATAGATACCAGATCGTGGAGGAGCGTGGTTCTCACTAGACCATTGAAAGTGGTGGGAGGACATACTCTCAATCAAGTCGAAAGCTTCATTAAGAGTTTTGTTCATTATCCTCCTCCGCAGTAATCTACAAAGGCTCTTGTGTGGTGTGTAAGTCCTTTGTAAAAATCTGCAAGACAAGCCATCTTCAAGGCCATGGTGAGGACACATCCCAAGGTGGTTTGATACCGCCAAGCATCATACAAACTCTCACCCTCAGACAGAAAATCTAGTAATCTGTCACGCACTGGCCGCCTTTGAGGGAGGAAAATACCTCTCAAAGAAGGCTTGCGAGGTGTTCCCATGTGTCCTTAAGGTGCAAAGGTAGAGTGCAACCAAGTCTTAGCACCATCTCTAAGAGAGAAAGGGAACAATGAGAGTCTAATGGCATCTGCTAGACCCATTGTACTTCAAAGTGTTGCAATATTCTAGGAAGGTGCGAATGTGTTCATTGGGGTCCTCGCGGGGAGAACCTCCAACCGTCCACCGGACCATGGTAATGAGTGCAGTTTGAGCTCAAAGTTGTTGGCCCGAATGGCGTGTTGGACAATCCCAGAGCTATACCTTGGTCTCTAGGAATCCAAAGGTCACGAAGAAGAGGTTGGGATTTCGATCACCCATTTCTTCTTGATGGGGAGTTGATTTTCAAATTCACTTATGAAATGTTCACCAATCGTGTGATCAAGAGGAGTCAATGAATGATCTCCACCCCGAGCATAAGTCGGGAGTTCGGTTCAAAAGGAAGGGAAGAAAACTAAAGAAATGACTTAGTCTATGGTCTAGCGCGATCACCAATATCTAGTCCCAGAACGCGCCCAATTTATTGATCGCAAGAAACCGCACACCCGCAAGTGAACGGGTTGTCGCTAAGATAGCAACGACGTCGTTCTCCTCGCAGGACTAGAATACCGTGACCAAACACTGACCAAAGCTAAATCGCTCGAATCTGAATTTGAAGGCTAACTAAAGAACCTAAACAACCTAGAAGTAAGAGAAGAAATCAGCAGAAGAGAAATAGAAGAAAAGAAGAAATGTAAGGCAGAGAAGAAGAGAATCGGACAGAGAGAAGGAAGGAGGAAAGAATCGAGAAACTGCTACTGCTAAGAGAAAGAAATTAGGAAGAACTAGTAGAAATAAAAGATAGTTATCTAAGGGAAAGAGAGAATCAGAAAAGAGAAGAAAACTAGTAGAGGAGAAGTAAAACAGATAACCTAAAGGAGATCGATAGAATCCAAAACCAGAGAAGAGAGGAATAAAAGAGAAGGGAAAGAAAGCAAAGAGCTGGAAAGGAAGAGGGGAAAGAGAGAAGGGACTACTAAATTAACCAAGTAAAGAGAAGACAAGGAGAGATTACAGAAGAGGTGTTTACTAGAAAGAAAAGAGAGACTAACGACAGGAGAGAGATCTAGAGTAAGAGAAAGAAGGCTGAGGTAAGAAGATAGGACTGGACAAGAGCTGGCTAGCAAAGGAGATAGCACCGATGTAAGAAAACTCGAGAAGAAAAGAAAAGACCTGAATTGAGAGAAAGAGAAGAAGAAAGAAGACTATCCGAAATGATGGAAGGAAAAGCAAAGGGAAAGAGAGATTGAGATGGAGTAAAGAGAGAATAGGGCTAGAAGTAGACCGAACTAGCAGATTAACGAAAGGGAAAAGAAAGAAGGAAGAGATAAGAAGAGAGTGCGAGAGGCTAGAAGATTAGAGAAGAGATTGACTGCTAGAGAAAGACTTGAGATGAGAAGAAAACTAGAGAAGAGAAGAGAAGCAAGAAAGATTTAAAGAAGGTTATAATACTGAGAATTAGAAAGGAAGAGAGGAATCGGAAAACTAATTCTACCGTGAGAAAGAATGAGGTGCACTGGGAAAGCTGGGAAAAGAACTATAGGAAGAAGGAGAGGACTTGGGGATAAGAAGGGGAGCGCAGAGAATAGATGAGAAGAAGCCAACGCTAAGCTAATATCCCAACCCAACAACACCAAATTCACGATGCACCAATACCAAGGATATATCAAGACAAGCAATTACCATGCAATAACACAAGTCATACTACTACAGAACAATGATGTAAACCTTACTTAGGAGTGACATTAAAATAAAAGCATGGAATTAATATCTTACTAATCAGTAATTAACAGAAATGCATACTAAAAATTAAATCAGGCAGAAGAATCTACTCTAATCACAGAAGATGATCTCAACATCACAGTAAGAAAGAAAACATCCTACCAGCAGAAGTATCAAGCTTATAAACATCTAATGACTATCATGCAAGAACCATGAATCCAAACAGGAACATATGATCTGAATAATCATCTCCCAAATGCTATAACAACTAAAAAGCACCTTAGAATCCCAGATCCGAAAGATATATATCTAACACATGCACAAAACCGATGCAACACATAAACATCTCTGATGAGAAAACACAAGACAAGCACAACCTAGCAACGTGATCAACTCAAGACTACACATACATCACGATCCTCTCAAGAGCATATTCATGAAAAGCATTGCAATATTAAATCGAGACTTGAGACTTTACAACCCTTAAGGTGTGCGATCACTTGTAGCAGACGTAGCGTAGTGGATGGAAGGAAGCGATCCGGAGCAGAACCGAAGGGGATGCAGCAGGAGATGCGATCCACCCAGTAGGTCGCAGGTAGCCAAGAAGAAGAAGAAGCGCATCCAAGCACCTGGTGGTTGATCCAGCAAGAAGCACCGCCTGGAGGAGGACGCAGAGCGGTAGTAGTGATCCAAGAGCTTCACTCCGAGAAGCAAGATCCCCGAAGATGGTGCGGATTTGTCTCGAGATGAAGCGGATCCCGAGCTAGGGTTTGAGATCCAACCGGGTGAACAGATCTAGCCACAGAGAGGGATTGAGTGCGGGAGGGGACTAGGCTGCAGCATGTTTGGGGTTTGGAGATGGGTAGAGGATGAGTGGTGGTTGTCTCAGTGAGAGAGAGGCGCTGGCAGGGGGTTGAGGCGCACGAGAGATGGCAGTGTGGTGATGGAGATTGAAAAAAATGCCTGAGTTAGAGAGGGGATCCGAGGTGGAGGCGATGGAATGGGCTACCGGTGTTGGAGGTGAAGAGGATGGGTTCGGCCACCGAGTCGGAGGTCCCAGGAGACTCTCGAGATGATGAGTTGCTACTACCGAGGAGATGGGAGGCATTGATCTGGGAGAGGCGGCTCGTTCTGGGTGCTGTGGATGATGGAGTGGCCCCGTGGGTTCTTCAAGTACGCCCTTTTCTACCGGGCTAGGGTTTCCGTGAGAGCTCGGTGAGGATATGGTGGTTTTGCATTTAGTCCCTCCATTTGTGCCGAATTGCAACCCTAGCTCACCGCCAACTTCTTCATTTTCAGTATTTTGCGTACTGCACGCTACCGATCCGCAAAGAAATTACAATACACCAGTAAATTGTCCAAAAGGAGGGCAAATGTGTATAATCAATGAATTTATGGCGGATTAAGCTATAATTAACAGGATAATGATATGTGAATGAACTACAAATATGATGCACATCACGTTCAAGTGTCCTCGTCCCATACTGCATTTGAGCACATAATTTAGCATTACAATAATTACAAGTTGTGATATCTACCGCTTTCACCGCCTCTACTTCCACGGCCCAGTCATGTGTTTGACAGAATCCGCCTTCTGCGTGGCACTCCGCCTCGGACTCGTATTGTTGTCCCCATTGACTCGGGACCGCCCTAGTACTCCTCGTAGCCCTCCTGCACTGCCCATATGATTCGGCCATCCATGCCGTAATCTCCCATGCTGGGCGAGAGCCGATTTAGCATCAACGGGGGCGGAGGAGGACTAGGGAGCGACGACAAGAGCTTACACTAAGTCGCCCATTGTCCTTTTCGAGCTTCGATTCCTCCGTGATAACGCTTGAGTGTTCTCTGGTACTGTGACTTCTTGGTAACATGATGATTAGTTAATAAATAAGAAGTACAAATACAATAAATATGCTTGTAAAATAAGAAGTAACAAATACAATAAATATGCTTGTAAAATAAGAAGTAACAAATACAATAAATATGCTTGTAAAATAAGAAGTAACAAACAAATAAATAAAGAGTACAACTATGTGAAGCAATGGGAAGGAAAGGAGAATGCTATGTGAAGCAATGGAAGGAATGGAGGTCTCAGGAAGAAATGGTTAAGCGCTGATGAAGGTAGTGAAGAAATGGAGCTCGTGAAGAAATGAAGCTCATGAATCTGCGTGAAGAAGTTGCAGAGCGGAGGAGCATTTATAAACATTGCATCCGAACGCTGCTCACATACGTAATGGATTGCGCGAAGGCTCGATGATAGCGTAAAACAAAACTTTTCTACCGCGCACACAAGAACATCATGCTTAAGGGATCATGGATCGTTACTTGTAGACGCCAGCCGCAGCGGAAGAAGAGTTGGAGAAGCCATCCAACCACGCTGCCGAGGTAGGTGGAAGTAGTCGATCGTCCCGAACCGATCGCCTCCTCCACGCGATCAACCGCACCACGAGCGGATCCAATCAGAGGTTGTCGATGCCGATCAACGCCGCAACCAGCCAGCCGCTTCCACCCAGTATCCCACACGTCCGGCTGGAACGCCGATCGCGAGTGTACCAAAGATCGCGAGCGACTAGGGCTTGGCTCGAGGGCGCGGCCGTGGTTTAGCTTCGGATTATCGATGCATCCTCACCGCCGCCCATATATATACACTCTCACTTGGGCCTCGTGGGACCGAGGCCCAATAGGAGTCTATCCGGATCTCTATCCGAATTGAGCCCATATCCCAATCACATTCGAATTAGTGTTCCAACCCGTTAAGTGTGCTTAAGTGAGGTTCATGTGATACTGGTTGCGACCCAAACACCTTTCCGGTCCCCGTGTTAATAGCGGTCTCTAGTAAGACATATTAACCCCAAAGTATACGTGAAGATCATATCAACGAACCTGTAATGTTCTCATGTACTAATCCCTTTGCCTCACGATATAGATTAAGCTCAAGGCTGAGACCTATGTCATCCTCTTAATAGCTCAATCACTCTCTCGATTCCGTGATGGATTATAAACTCGTGATTGACTCCTCAATCACCTTGGCATGGCCATGCACTTTCATAATCCATTACATCGAGGGGCCCAGATATCTCTCCCATAAGGAGGGGCAAATTCTATCTTGATCATTCACATCCCACTACATGTTTCATGGCAAACCCAAAGACTACTTTTATGACTACCCGCCATTTGAGTAGTGTTTAGTAGTCCCAAAGTAGTTACTACGCATACCGGGAACCATGATGATCTCAAGTCTAAGGATTCCACATATAAACACTACTTGAGACCAACCGATGACATATGGAATCTCTCGAAGTGTCTCATGGTGGGTCTATCCAACATATGTTCACTAACACATGTCCATATTATTGATTTGGTATCTCCATACCATGATCCATGAGACATGATCATCAATCAATACATATGTTGATCTTTGAATCATATTTGTTCCTCATATGAAATATAATCGTGGATCATTTAGAAATAGCAATATTTTGGCATTAAGAGTCTCATGAATAAGTCACATACTCATTGATCAATAATGATAATGTCTATTTCAAGGAACAAAGCAATGTATCATAAACATAGTATGTGATATATTCAACATTCCATGTTGCCTCTAGGGCATATCACCAATGGCTCCCACTTGCACTAGAGTCAACCAGGTAGGTATCTAATACCCATTGCCCTAGTGTGAGCCCTCATGCTTTGGCTCGGGAAGCTGCTTTGTCAACGGATCTCGCAATGTTCAAACTGTGTGTGCTTTGCATATCTTAACATCGCCTCTCCACAATCTTGCGGATGAGATGAAATCGTCAGAGAATGTGCTTGGACTTCGGTGTGATCTAGGCTCTTGGCTTGCGCAATGGCTCCACTATTGTCACAAGAGAGGTCCATTGGGCTGGAGGCACTAGCCATCACACCAAGCTCGAAACAACATTTCTTTGATCCAACAAATTTCTTTAGCAGCTTCTTGTCGCTTATGTACTGCCTGGGTCACAGAATCAAAGAATCGCCTCCCCGCTTTGAACTCTTCCAAACCACCGCACCGCCATTCAAAAGCAAGAAACAATCCGTAGATCATGATCTAAAATCATCTTTGTCATTGAAGCTAGCATCTGTAACCATTTACAACGAGCTCTTCCTCACCCCCATAGACGAGGGAACACATCTTTAGTTCTTCTCAAGTACTTCAAGATGTTCTTTCATTGTAATCCAATTGACTTTCACCGGATTCGACGGTATCTACTGTAGCACTTAAAGCATAATGAGACACGGACGTACAAAGCATGGCATACATGATGGATCCAATAGTCAAGCATTGGAATCGCATTCATTTTATCCCGCCATCGGTGTACTAGGACACCGATTCTTGCTAAGATTTATACCATGACATAGGTAGGAAGCCTTTCTTGAACTCGCATGTTGAACCTTTTCAACACCTTGTCAATGTACGATCTTGGCTTAATCCAATCACCTTTTTGATCTATCTCTAAGATCTTGATGCTCAGAATATATGCCGCCTCCCAAGTCTTTCATAGAGAAACTATTTTCAATGAAGACTTAAAGATTCGAAAGGAATATCATTTCCCATCAACAATATGTCATCCACATATAAGACCGTAAACACGAAAAGGGCTCCCACTAGCCTTTTGTAAACCAAAGGCTTTTCTTTTTCCTTGATGAAACCAAACCCTTTGATTACTTCATCAAACGAATGTTCCAACTCCGAGATGCTCGCTTTAATCCATAAATGGATCTTTGCCTTGCATATCTTTCTAGCGATCATGGATCGACAAAAACCCGTAATGTGTCATGTACACATCCTCACCGATTTCCATTAAGGAAAGTGTTTTGACATCCATTTGCCATATTTCATAGTCGAATAAGCAAAGAATCGCTAGAATGATCCGAATAGACTTTAGATTATGACGGCGAAAAAGTTTCATCATAATCAACACCTTGAATTTGTTTGAAACCTTGGCCACCAATCGCGCTTTATAGATGTGAACATTTCCATCTATGTCTATCTTTTTCTTGAAAACCCATTTGCACTCAATGGTTTTAACACCATCGTGGATCAACCAAGTTCCAAACTTGATTACCGGCATGGATTCAATTTTGATCTCATGGCTTCAAGCCATTTCGTAGTCTCGTCCCACCATCGCTTCTTCATAGGTCTTAGGCTCATCGTTGTCAACAACAATATGTCCCGTTGTTGAGTAGTCAAGAACATGTACCTCGGTGCACGACGTGACCTCTCCACCACGTGGTCGGTGTGTCCACAAAGTTCTTCAACATTTGTTCATCCTGTTGTGGTTCTCAGGAGTGAAACGCTGTGTGTTTCTAATTTCTTCAAGTTGCACCATGCTCCCACTATCCCTTCTTGAGAGAAACTCTTTTCTAAGAAGACACCATGCCGCACAAACACTTTGCCTTCTTCTTGATTATAGAAGTTATCCTTTCGCTTCCTTAGGATACCCGATAAAGAAGCCACTTATCGATTTAGGACCGAGCTTATCGATTGTAAACGCTTTTAATAAGTCTCACATCCCCAAATCTTAAGAAAAGACAAGCTAGGACGTTGTCCCGTCCACATCTCATATGGTGTCTTTTCTATCGACTTTGATGGAACTCGTTAAAGTGAAAGGCCGCTTTCAAGAGCTGCATTCAAAAGACAACAAGATCACCGGGTCATCATGGAGCGCACCATATCTAATAAGGTGCGATTTTCGCTCAGATACCCCATTCCATTGAGGTGTTCCCGGGGAGTCAATTGTGGAACAATTCCACAATCCTTCGATGATTACCAAACTCATGGCTCAAATACCGCCTCCACGATCGGATCGTAGAAACTTGATTGTCTTGCCTAAATGATTTTGCACTTCATTTTGGAATTCTTTGAACTTTTCAAAGGATTCGACTTATTTCATTGTAGATATATCCATATCTACTAAAGTCATCAAGAAAAGTTATGAAGAATCGAAAACCACCCGGTCGTTGAGCTCATTGGTCCACATACATCGAATGACGAAAGGCCAATAAGTCACTTGCCCGCTCACCTTGACCGGTGAAAGGTGCTTTTGTCATCTTGCCAAGTAAACAAGATTCGCATGTCTCAAATGATTCAAAATCAAATGAGTGCAAACCATCTCTATGGAGCTTCTCCATGCTTTCTCATTTATGTGACCCAAGCGACGTGCCAAATAAACGGGATTCAAATCATTCGATCGTTGCCTCTTTGTATTAATGTTATAGACCGATAACTCTTCAAGAGTAAGAACATATAACCCATTCACCAATGGAGTATGACAATAGAACATATCTTTGAAATAAAGAGAACAACCATTGTTCACGATCTAAAGTCATAACCTTCGCTTGTAAACATGAAGCGTAAATAATGTTCTGGAAAGAGATGGAACACAATAACAATTATTCAATT
Source organism: Bonia amplexicaulis (assembly GCA_036346245.1). NCBI lineage: Eukaryota > Viridiplantae > Streptophyta > Magnoliopsida > Poales > Poaceae > Bonia > Bonia amplexicaulis. The sequence goes on along the minus strand of JAYGGG010000137.1, from coordinate 10,369 downwards.
CCAAAACTAATCCTCAAGGTAAAGACAATGGCATGGTGCCAACACCACCGCAAAGAACTTTTGCTCCATTGCCAACGCCAAGATCCACTTCGCTCCTCCTCAAACTTCTACTTCTTCTTAGCCCCCAACGATTTGCAAATGTGAGCAACCGATCCCGATCAAATACCCAAGAATCGTAGATGAAGTAGCAAGATTGATTTTATAACATTTATACCGGAGCTAAGTCGACTTCCTTCTTTTCTCAAGATCCTCCAAGTACTTTGGGCGCCTTTTCTAATGTCCCGATTGCAAGGTAGCAACCGCATGGGAGTTCCCTTACTTGTTTGGCCTTAGAACCCCGCGATCTCATCGGAGCTAACTTTTTTGACCGCGCCTTTCTTTACATAGGGCTTGCCCTTGCCTTCCATCATCATCACATGATGGTGCTTAATGCTTTCCTAGGCATCCCATGCAACTCACCCAAGGTCTTGTCCATGTTGTTCATGTGATAGTTCGAATGAATGGCTCAAAGCTCGAGGGGAGCGATCAAGAATCACATCAAGAGCCAACTTGGCTAAGGGGAAAACCAAGCTTTTCCGACTCTCAATGTAGCCAATCATCTTAATCACATGAGGGTCGACGGATTCCCTTCCCTCCGCACGCAAACAAGGACTTTGAAGTGTTGAACCCTCACCCTTGCTTGGTTCTCAAACATACCACGCAACCCCACAATGATATTGTAGGCATCTTTCTCATATTGCTTCAAGCTCGAGGACATTGTGGCAAGCATGAGACACTCACATCAAGGTAATCATTCGCTTGCTTCTCATAAGCTTTCCGCAGCCACGTAGCATTATCGTGCAAGTCATCGATAAGGAGACTCAAGGACATACTCCTTGCGCCTTGCTTGAGAACAATTCTCGGTTGCGATACCAATCCAAAAGTTCGCTCCATTGAGTTTTCTTTCTCAAGAATAGATCGCAAATTAAAAGAACTGGATGCGGAAGTTGACATGATCTACAACAAAGAATATGCAAAGTTTAGCACTATGTTCATGTTTGATCTTCCATTAAACAATTTAACAAAGATACCCCACTATATGTTTTGTAATCGCCTTCCCTCTAACGACATATAGTGGTCAAGATCCATGTTCATCTAAGTTCTAGTGAGCTTTGGCATCACCGCTAGAAACCTAGTGATGTGGTAAGCAACACTTGCTAATCACATCTTATGTGACTCTTGTTTGTTGGGTGACATCAATATGTCCGCCCAACCTATGCCCCAAGGTCCAAAACTGTTTGATAACCTTGTTAAGTAAACCAATACTATGCATGTGGATGTCCGACATCCACCCTATTAGATCAAGATAGTTGATGGTACTCGCTTTGGCACCTACCAAACAATGATCATGATTCTTATAGCGCAGAATTGGAAGGGCATCAAAACAAATTCTTAATTTTTCTTGAGAGAAGCTATTCTATCATGAAAAACTAACCCTTAGTTGGTATGGCATGAAAGAATAGTATGACAAGAAATAAACATCACATGCATATAATCACATTATACGTGAATGGTATGGCATTTTGTATCGTAGTGGTCGCCATCGCCATGGTTCCACGTGATATTCTTCGCCACACTTCTTGTCCTCTTTGTCATCATGCTTGAAGCCTCCATAGCAAAGAACTAAACTATTACAACTAATAGGTAGCAAATGAATTACATGAGGAGCTCAAGCATCACAAGTCGACACGCAGTCGTTATACAATTAAAGAACGACCTCAACCCTACTGTGATTAATACGACACACGCCGCCAAAACACACATACATCACATATGCATCTATGCCATACCATTCACATCATTCCCCAAAAACAAGTTAAGCGAGAACGATTCTACCACCGACATGAATGTGTTTCTATAACAATCTATGCGTGCATTACGGCGGTCCCTGCGGTTTCGGCGCCCAAAACCTCACGGAATTACATAGATCGCATCTATGAAATCGCTATGAAAATCTCATCGGCCGATCAAATCAACCCAAATCCGAGCCATTCAAAATGTCTCAATTTTCATTAGATCGTTACATCAATCATCGCGATCGGTATGCTTGAGGAGACCGCAACACAAGACCTCGATCTGTTGGCTCAATCTCATCGATCATGCCAGCTAGCCCGATGGTGTTACCAAGGTAGGGGCAAGTCGCGACATCAAAGAAGGAGCACGAACTAATCTTTTGGCCACATGATGCTATCAACTCATACATATTCCAACCCTTATGACCGATTGATCTAGTCCGTAATAGATCCAATCTATTACAACCGATCCGGATCGCAAACTAAGCAAGATGGCTCGATACCACTAATGGATTGCGCGAAGGCTACGATAGCGAAAACAAAACTTTCACCGCCCACAAGAACATCATGCTTAAGTAGGGATCATGGATCGTTATCAGACGCCAAACCAAGGAAGAAGAGTTGGAGAAGCCGATCCAACCACGCGCCGAGGTAGTAGGGAAGTAGTCGATCGTCCCAACCGATCGCCCTCCACGCGATCAACCGCACCACGAGCGATCCAATGAGGTTGTCGATGCCGATCAACGCCGCAACCGCCAGCGCTCCACCCGATCCACACGCCCGGTTGAACCCGATCGCGGTACCAAAGACCGCGAGCGACTAGGGCTTGGCTCGAGGTGGGTGGTTTAGCCTGATTATCGATGCATCCCCCACCCCTCCATATATAAGATCTCACTTGGGCCTCGTGGACCGAGGCCCAATAGGAGTCTATCCCATCTCTATCCGATTGAGCCCATATCCCAATCACATTCAATTAGTGTTCCAACCTTTAATGTGCGACGAGGTTCACGATACTTGGTCGCGACCGTAAACACCTTTCCGCACCGTTTAATAGCGGTCTCTAGTAAGACATATTAACCCCAAAGTAACGTAAGATCATATCACGAACCGTAATGTTCTCATGTACTAACCTTTGCCTCACGATATAGATTAAGCTCAAGGCAGACCTATGTCATCCTCTTAATAGCTCAATCACTCGATTCCGTGATGGATTATAAACTCGTGATTGACCCTCAATCACCTTGGCATGGCCATGCACTTTCATAATCCATTACATCGAGGGGCCCAGATATCTCTCCCATAAGGAGGGGCAAATTCTATCTTGATCATTCACATCCCACTACATGTTTCATGGCAAACCCAAAGACTACTTTTATGACACCCCCACGGAGTAGTGTTTAGTAGTCCCAAAGTGTTAACGCATGCGGGAACCATGATGATCTCAAGTCTAAGGATTCCACATATAAACACTACTTGAGACCAACCGATGACATATGGAATCTCCCAGGTTCATGGCGGTCTATCCAACATATGTTCACTAACACATGTCCATATTATTGATTTGGTATCTCCATACCATGATCCATGAGACATGATCATCAATCAAACATATGTCGATCTTTGAATCATATTTGTTCCTCATATGAAATATAATCAGGATCATTTAGAAATAGCAATATTTTGGCATTAAGAGTCTCATGAATAAGTCACATACTCATTGATCAATAATGATAATGTCTATTTCAAGGAACAAAGCAATGTATCATAAACATAGTATGTGATATATTCAACATCTCCATGTTGCCTCTGGGCATATCACCAAAGCCTCCCACTTGCACTAGAGTCAACCATGTAGGTATCTAATACCCATTGCCCTAGTGTGAGCCTCATGCTTTGGCGGGAAGCTTTGTCAACGGATCTCAATGTTCAAACTGTGTACTTTGCATATCTTAACCCCTCTCCACAATCTCGGATGAGATGAAATCGTGAGAATGGCTTGGACTGTGTGATCTAGGCTCTTGGCTTTAATGGCTCCACTATTGTCACAGAGAGGTCCATTTGGAGGCACTAGCCATCACACCAAGCTCGTAAACAAATTTCTTGATCCAAAAAATTTCTTTATTTGGTCCGCTATGTACTGCTTTTGTAGAATCAAGAATGCCTCGCTTGAACTCTTCCACCACCGCACCGCCATTCGTGCGTAACAAAATCCAGAATCTAAAATCATCTTTGTCGCTTGAAGCTAGCATCGTTAACCATTTACAACGAGCTTTCCTCACCCCATAGACGAGGAACACATCTTTAGTTCTTCTCAAGTACTTCAAGATGTTCTTTACAATCCAAAGGACTTTCACCGGATTCCGTATCTACCGTAGCACTTAAAGCATACGAGACATCCCGACAAAGCATGGCATACATGATGGATCCAATAGTCAAATATGGAATCGCATTCATTTTATCCCGCCATCGTGTGTACTAGGACACCGATTCTTGCTAAGATTTATACCATGTGAATAGGAAGCCTTTCGAACCTCATGTTGAACCTTTTCAACACCTTGTCAATGTAAGATCTTGGCTTAATCCAATCCCTTTTGATCTATCTCATAGATCTTGATGCTCAGAATATCGCCTCCTAAGTCTTTCATAGAGAAACTATTTTCAATGAAGACTTAATGATTCGAGGGAATATTTTCCCATCAACAATATGTCATCCACATATAAGACCGTAAACACGAAAAGGCCCCACTAGCCTTTTTGTAAACACAGGTTTTCTTCGTTTGATGAAACCAAACCCTTTGATTACTTCATCAAACGAATGTTCCAACTCCGAGATCGCTTTAATCCATAAATGGATTTTATTGATATCTTTCTACGATCATGATCGCAAAACCGGGTCGGTCATGTACAATCCTCACCGATTTCCATTAAGGAAAGTGTTTTGACATCCATTTGCCATATTTCATAGTAAATAAGCAGAATCGCTAGAATGATCCGAATAGACTTTAGCATTGCGATAAAAGTTTCATCATAATCAACACCTTGAATTTGTTTGAAACCTTTGGCCACCAATCGCGCTTTATAGATGTGAACATTTCCATCTATGTCTATCTTTTTTGAAAACCCATTTGCACTCAATGGTTTTAACACCATCGTGGATCAACCAAGTTCCAAACTTGATTACGGATGGATTCAATTTGATCTCATGGCTTCAAGCCATTTTAGTCTCGTCCCACCATCGCTTCTTCATAGGTCTTAGGCTCATCGTTGTTAACAACAATATGTCCCGTTGTTGAGTAGTCAAGAACATGTACCTCTGTGCACCGTGACCTCTCCGACCACGTGGCCTGGGTGTCCACAAAGTTCTTCAACCTTGTTCATCCTTTGTGGTTCTCAGAGTCGAAACGCTGTGTTTCTAATTTCTTCAAGTTGCACCATGCTCCCACTATCCCCTTGAGAGAAACTCTTCTAAGAAGACACCATGCCTGCACAAACACTTTGCCTTCTTCTTGATTATAGAAGTAATATCCCGCTTCCTTAGGATACCCGATAAAGAAGCACTTATCGATTTAGGACCAGCTTATCGATTGTAAACGCTTTACATAAGTCTCACATCCCCAAATCTTAAGAAAAGACAAGCTAGGACGTTGTCCCGTCCACATCTCATATGGTGTCTTTTCACGACTTTGATGGAACTCGCTTAGTGTGAAAGCCTTTCAAGAGCGCACTTCAAAAAGACAACTAAGATCACGGGTCATCATGGAGCCATATCTTAAGGTGCGATTCGCTTTAAACCCCATTCCATTGAGGTGTTCCCAAGGAGTCAATTGTGGAACAATTCCACAATCCTTCGGATGATTACCAAACTCATGGCTCAAATACCGCCTCCACGATCGATCGTAGAAACTTGATTGTCTTGCCTAAATGATTTTGCACTTCATTTTGGAATTTTGAACTTTTCAAAGGATTCGACTTATTCATCGTAGATATATCCATATCTACTAAAGTCATCGAAAGTTATGAAGACAAAACCCGGTCGTTGAGCTCATTGGTCCACAATCGAATGAAAGGCCAATAAGTCACTTGTCTGCTCACCTTGACCTGAAAGGTGCTTTTGTCATCTTGCCAAGTAAACAAGATTCGCATGTCTCAAATGATTCAAAATCAAATGAGTGGAATACCATCTCTATGGAGCTCCATGCTTTCATTTATGTGACCCGCGAAACAAAAAACGGATTCAAATCATTCGATCGTTGCCTCTTTGTATTAATGTTATAGACCGATAACTCTTCAAGAGTAAGAACATATAACCCATTCACCAATGGAGTATGACAATAGAACATATCTTTGAAATAAAGAGAACAACCATTGTTCACGATCTAAAGTCATAACCGCTTGTAAACATGAAGGTAAATTTTGGAAAGAGATGGAACACAATAACAATTATTCAATTCCAAAACTAACCTCAAGGTAAAGACAATGGCATGGTGCCAATTACCACCCCAAAGAACTTTTGCTCCATTGCCAACCAAGATCCACTGCCCCCTTCTACTTCTTTTCCCCGCAACGATTTGCAAATGTGAGCAACCGATCCGATCAAATACCCAAGAATCAAGATGAAGTAGCAAGATTGATTTTATAACATTTATACCGAGCGAAGTCGATTTCTTTTTCTCAAGATCCTCCAAGTACTTTGGGGCCTTTTCTAATGTCCCGATTGCTTACGAGTAGCACCGCATCGAGGGCCCTTCGACTTGCTTGGCCTTAGAACCCGCGATCTCATCGAGAGCTAACTTTCTTTGACCGCGCCTTTCTTTACATAGGGCTTGTTCCTTTCCGCATCATCATCCATGATGGTCGTTTAATGCTTTCCTCCGATTTTAGCATCCCATGCAACTCCCCAAGGTCTTGTCCATGTTGTTCATGTGATAGTTCGTAATGAATGGCTCAAAGCTCGGGGGCGACAAGAATCACATCGAGCCAACTTGGCTAAGGGGAAACCAAGCTTTTCCACTCTCAATGTAGCCAATCATCTTAATCACATGAGGGTCGACGATTCCTTCTAAGTCCCACGCAAACAAGGACTTTGAAGTGTTGAACCTCTCCCCTTGCTTGGTTCTCAAACATACCACGCAACCCCACAATGATATTGTAGGCATCCGTGTTCTCATATTGCTTCAAGCTCAGAGGACATTGTGGCAAGCATGAGACCCACATCAAGGTAATCATTCGCTTCTCATGCTTTCCGTGGCCACGTAGCATTATCGTGCAAGTCATCGGATAAGGAGACTCAAGGACATACTCCTTGGCCTTGCTTGAGAACAATTCTGTTGATACCAATCCAAAAAGTTCGCTCCATTGAGTTTTTCTTTTCAAGAATAGATCGCAAATTAAAAGAACGGATGGGCATTAGTTGACATGATCTACAACAAAGAATATGCAAAGTTTAGCACTATGTTCATGTTTGATCTTCCATTAAACAATTTAACAAAGATACCCCACTATATGTTTTGTAATCGCCCTCTAACGCATATAGTGGTCAAGATCCATGTTCATCTAAGTTCTAGTGAGCTTTGGCATCCCGCTAGAAACCTAGTGATGTAGGTAAGCAACACTTGCTAATCACATCTTATGTGACTCTTGTTTGTTGGGTGACATCAATATGTCCCCCCCAACCTATGCCCCGGTCCAAAATGTTTTGATAACCTTGTTAAGTAAACCAATACTATGCATGTGGATGTCCGACATCCACCCTATTAGATCAAGATAGTTGATGGTACCGCTTGCGCACCTACCAAACAATGATCATGATTCTTATAGGCAGAATTGAAGGGCATCAAAACAAATTCTTAATTTTTCAGAGAAGCTATTCTATCATGAAAACTAACCCTTAGTTGGTATGGCATGAAAGAATAGTATGACAAGAAATAAACATCACATGCATATAATCACATTATACCGTGAATGGTATGGCATTTTGTATCGTAGTGGTCGCCATCGCCATGGTTCCACGTGATATTCTTCGCCACACTTCTTGTCCTCTTTGTCATCATGCTTGAAGCCTCCATAGCAAAGAACTAAACTATTACAACTAATAGGTAGCAAATGAATTACATGAGGAGCTCACATCACAAGTCGACACGCAGTGTCGTTATACAATTAAAGAACACCAACCCTACTGTGATTAATACGACACAGTGCCGCCAAAACACACATACATCACATATGCATCTATGCCATACCATTCACATCATTCCCTCAAAACAAGTTGCGGAGAACGATTCTACCGCCCACAATGTGTTTCTATAACAATCTATGCGTACGTTAATCACGGCCTCAGGGTTTCGTATACCGAAAACCTCACGGAATTACATAGATCGCATCTATGAAATCGCTATGAAAACTCATCGGCCGATCAAATCAACCCAAACCGAGCCATTCAAAATGTCTCAATTTTCATTAGATCGTACATCAATCATCGCGACGGTATGCTTGAGGAGACCGCAACACAAGACCTCGATCCGTTGGCTCAATCCATCGATCGCGCGCAGCTAGCCCGATGGTGTTACCAAAGGTAGGGCAAGTCGCGACATCAAAGAAGGAGCACGAACTAATCTTTTGGCCACATGATGCTATCAACTCATACATATTCCAACCCTTATGACCGATTGATCTAGTCCGTAATAGATCCAATCTATTACAACCGCCGATCCGATCGCAAACTAAGCAAGATGGCTCGATACCACTAATGGATTGCGCCGGCTACGATAGCGTAAAACAAAACTTTTCACCGCACACAAGAACATCATGCTTAAGTAGGGATCATGGATCGTTACCTCTAGACGCCAGCAATGCGAAGAAGAGTTGGAGAAGCCGATCCAACCACGCCGCGAGGTAGTAGTGGAAGTAGTCGATCGTCCCAACCGATCGCTCCTCCACCGATCAACCGCACCACGCAGCGCATCCAATCAGAGGTTGTCGATGCCGATCAACGCCGCAACCAGCAGCGCTCCACCGGTATCCACACGTCCGGTCGGAACGTCGATCGCGAGTGTACCAAAGACTGCAGCGACTAGGGCTTGGCTCGAGGTGGCGGCCTGGTTTAGCTCGGGATTATCGATGCATCCCCACCCTCGCCTCCATATATATAGACCTCACTTGGGCCTCGTGGACCGAGGCCCAATAGGAGTCTATCCGATCTCTATCCGATTGAGCCCATATCCCAATCACATTCGAATTAGTGTTCCAACCTAGTGTGCGACCAGAGGTTCACGTGATACTTGGTCGCGACCGTAAACACCTTCCGGTCACCGTGTTAATAGCGGTCTCTAGTAAGACATATTAACCCCAAAGTATACGTAAAGATCATATCTACTGAACCTCGTAATGTTCTCATGTACTAATCCCTTTGCCTCACGATATAGATTAAGCTCAAGCAGACCTATGTCATCCTCTTAATAGCTCAATCACTCTCGATTCCGTGATGGATTATAAACTCGTGATTGACCTCAATCACCTTGGCATGGCCATGCACTTTCATAATCCATTACATCGAGGGCCCAGAGATATCTCTCCCATAAGGAGGGCATTCTATCTTGATCATTCACATCCCACTACATGTTTCATGGCAAACCCAAAGACTACTTTTATGACTACCCGCCACGGAGTAGTGTTTAGTAGTCCCAAAGTAAGCTACTACGCATGCCGGGAACCATGATGATCTCAAGTCTAAGGATTCCACATATAAACACTACTTGAGACCAACTGATGACATATGGAATCTCTGCAGGTCTCATGGCGGTCTATCCAACATATGTTCACTAACACATGTCCATATTATTGATTTGGTATCTCCATACCATGATCCATGAGACATGATCATCAATCAATACATATGTCGATCTTTGAATCATATTTGTTCCTCATATGAAATATAATCGTGATCATTTAGAAATAGCAACATTTTGGCATTAAGAGTCTCATGAATAAGTCACATACTCATTGATCAATAATGATAATGTCTATTTCAAGGAACAAAGCAATGTATCATAAACATAGTATGTGATATATTCAACATCTCCATGTTGCCTCTAGGGCATATCACCAAAGCCTCCCACTTGCACTAGAGTCAACCATGTAGGTATCTAATACCCATTGCCCTAGTGTGAGCCTCATGCTTTGGCCGGGAAGCGGCTTTGTCAACGGATCCAAGCGATAATCCACTGCTGCCCCACCCGATTCCATGGTCGTGGTCAAATAGATTATCACATGACCTGCTCAGATATCTAGTTCCACTAGTCATCTCACCCTATGGGTCGTCCCACTTGTGGGTCCCATATGTTGCACGGGATGTCCACCACGGCTACTAGCATTATGCGGGCCCCTCCCCCAATGCTAGTACGACTAGTGAACGCCACCTCCCTTGGTGTCCCTTTAGGCCTCCTTTGCCCTTGCATAACCACGCCTATCCACTCACCGGTGAGATGAGTCTGGGAGTTTCGATACCACTACTTAGCCAAGTTGTATTTTAGAATATGGTT
>JAYGGG010000161.1:0-82862 GCA_036346245.1 Bonia amplexicaulis | reverse complement strand
CGGTGCTGCCTCAATAGACGGAAGCGGAGGGCGACTGCACACAAGTCACCATCCCTAACCGGCGTGCTGTTGAGAAGGTCCATAAACATGGCGATCTCCTGCTCAAAATGGTAGCCAACACCAAGGCGTTCTAGGTCATCAACCGTCTTCATCCCCTGCAGCAAATATCCTTCTTTCCTGCTGCTTGTATACTCTTGGATCATGCAGCCAACTTTGCGCACGAGCTCGTCCCGTCTCTCCTTGATCGTCGTCGTCTCCGGCTTAATTTTGATATATATATTGCATATATAGAATAATTAAACGTGAACAAATAAAAGAAACAAGTCAAATTTAACACACACACACACACACACACTCTCTTAATTAGTTTTATGTACCTGGTGAGTGCAAGGCAAAGGGCGGAGATCGATGAAGTATTCAGTCCATTTGCTGTCTTCGACCTTCACCGACGGCCGCTTAGGGTTCTTCTTCTCGTGTTCCATGGTAACCAATTTCTTCTTCGACTGCATGCATGCGTTTATATATATCTATTAATTACTGGCCAGCAGATCACATACGTCGCCTACGAGTATATATACGGCTAAAGACAATACTATATATACTACTGCTAGGAAAGCATTTTTAGGAAACACCTTTATTAATTAGTACCGCTAATGACAATATATGGCTACATATCTAGTGCTAATGGCTACTTCAGTGTTAATTAAGGTGCTAATAACGATGTAGACTGTCTCGTCTAGATTGTGTGGCTCGGATAGAGGTGTCGCCATCCTACTTAAACATTTTAGACAGAAAACCCCCTGTATTTTCCCAAAAAACGCTTTGCACTTGACGGCTAATGAGTATATACTAGCAGCGTAAGCGCGGTGCAACGCCCGCTAGCTACCATGTGGACCGAAGTAAAAGAGATGGCAATTTACAGGGAAGTTTTTTTTAAAAAATTCGAGGACACGTTTGTAATTTCGGGATAACCGAAGGCCTTTTCTGTAAAAAACTGAGGACCTGTAAGCAATTAAACGAGGATCTGCACATAATTTTGAAAAACCGCGAGGTGCTATCTTGCAAGAGGATGGTTTTCATGGAGATGAGAGGACCTGTACGTAATTTCGGAGAAGTGGAGAGAGGTTTTTGGGGGGAAAATGTGGTAGTGGTCTTTTTGCAAGAACCAAGGACCAAAAGGCTTTCTCACAAAATCACTGACGTCGCAGCACTCCGCCGGTCATAATATAAGGATGACTAGTCTGGCTGGCTGATAGGTACGCACGGAAAAGGTGCGTTATGTACTGACACTAGCCTCATAGGCACGGCGCCACGCCGCGTCAGGCACCGTACGTACCAAAGTAAAAGACGTGATAACTCGTGAGAAGTTTTTTAAAAAAATCGAAGGCATATACGTATTATTGAAAAAGGTAAAGGTCTTTTTTGCAAAAAAACGAGGACCTGTACGTAAACAAACGAGGACCCGTGTGCAATTTCGAAAACCGCGGGGGCTATCCTACGTAAACAAACGAGGACCCGTGTGCAATTTCGAAAACCGCAGGGGGCTATCCTGCAAAGTGGAGGGGCTAAAAAAAACTGGCAGAGACCTTTTCGTGAGAACCAAGGATCTGTACGTAATTTCGAAAAATGCGGAACTTTTCGCAAAAGCTAAAAAGCTCACCCGACCAGACGCGAAATTCCGCACCCCGCTGCGGGGGAGTGGGCGCGGACTGACGTGGCTCGCGTGGGCGCTCAGAGATCCTCCGGGTGTAATAAGGGGAGTATATATAAGATGCACGGTAACTAAGAAGCACTAGTGTAGATGCACGGATCACCTCCGGTCAAAACGAGAGGAGCCAGCTTTGGGATGGGATTAGTAAACAGGACCAGGCATGCCGTACGCCAGGCTGCCGGGCCTTTAAATAGAGGCCGCCATGCATGGAGCCCATCAAAAGTCCCGATCGAACTTCAAAAAATTCCAAACACGCTGCGCATACCAGGACTTTCTGTCTCTTGAAAACGGATATGGACAGCACGACTTTTCCATTTATGTTTTTATGTGCACATCAAAACATAAATGGAAAGGTCGTTAGGAATCAAATCAGGAACCTCTTTACGAGTGGGGCCGGTGCCATGCATGTTGGGCTGCTAACTGATTGATGTGTATTGACTGTGAACTCTGTTAGACGTAGTGAAATAAAAGCAGATCGATCCTCCCTACGAACTACAAATCTCACTCCAGTTTTTCTTTTCTTTATTTTTGGATAAATAGAACTATTTTCGACTTCCAACGCGTATTGAGAACCCTCCGTGTTTTCCAACGCACTATTTCCGATATTAGTAGCTAGTGCATACAAATATATTATATAATTATATACATACATCGCGCAAACAATACCAAACATTTATATTACACATCGAAGATTAAATAACCATTATCGAGTAAATCCAAATGTTACATTACAGAAATCGAAAGCGAAAGCACAGAGCAAAAGATGAGGCCACACCTTGACATAGGTAAACGACTAAGATTAAATGATGCCATACTAATTTCCAAGAGTTTGGATAATAGATCTGTACATAATCACCATCAAAGTCTACCTATCCGAGGTAAGGGCTATGCTATTAAAGAATGTCCAAATCTCCACCATCTTCTTCTCCGTCTGGTCCCGAAGCGGCGTAGTAGGAGTACTGGTCATGATCCGAAGGTTCTAAGTTAATTTAGTGACCGAGGATGATCACAAATAATCGTGCTCTATGAGCCAACACATATAATGCAATAATATTGATGTATGGCTTAACAAAGGATGGCTCAGATTCTTTTATTTGCAAATTGCCATAGTTGAAATTACAGTAAAGAAAATTTATTGAGACTTAGCATTTTTAACTAAATCATGTTGTTACAGTCCTACCAACCACTCCCAGGAGTCATACGACCACATTGTAGTCGCTACGACCACTCACTGCAGTCGTACGACCACGTTGAAGAAGCTAAGACCACCTCCGTCGCCGTTCTGATGCTATGTTGGTTCTCTGACCACCCTGGCAGTCGTTATGACCACGCCAGACCTCTCCAATCACACCTCGCTACTCCGACCACCACGTGAATCTCAGCAGAAATTACGACCATGTTCACTGCCGCTGCGCTACACCTCCTTCGACCACGTAGTAGGCTCGATCACTATATTTGTAACTCAATTACAACCACGCAGTGATTCTATCGACCACGTTAAAAGCTCTATCGACTGTCGTTCTCGTAACGCTTTATGACCATGTCTTCCGCCGTAGTCGCCACTTACCACGCCTTCTCTATGGTCGTAATGCTTATGACCACGTCTTCTGCTCTGCGACCAAGGTCGTAACTCCTTTACGACCACGTCTTGAAGACTGCGGACACCTCCGCTCGCCGCGTGTCGTAAGTCGCTTACGACCACGCCTGCGATCACGATAAACTCGATGCTCTATAATTTTCCAGAGCCAAACCGCTCTTCTCTTCTTTATTTCTTTCTCTCGATCACACTGACTGCTACGATCACCCCAATCGCTCCTCTCTTTTGCCTTGCCTCTCGATCACACCGATCACTTTGGCTTACTCTCTCTATCGGTTACAATGCCCTGCCCTTTATACCCTGCTCTACCACTTCGTCTCGGAGACAGCTACGACTCTGAGATAGACTCGAACACGACTACAACACGGACTTGAAATACAACTCGTACTTGTATACGACTTACGACCATGACAAACCGACTACGATCATGACTTAAACCGACTTGCACACTGCAAACTCGAATACGACTTTGACTTCTAAACTAAAAAAAGATTACTAACTCTAACAATTCCCTCCTTAATATTGTTTTTTCATCTTGATCACACCGATCTTTTCTCTTGCTTCCGCTTCTTCCTTGCATGCCTTCCTGGGCTGGAGCACCTGCTCCCATAGCCGTCTCTTCGGCCTCATTTCCATGTCTGGTCGTCTTCCACCTGAAGCGTTTGCCCACTCTTTCTCTAGCTCGTGACCTTGCATTCGACCACCGCTCCTGCTGTGCTCCTCTTCCCTTGCATATCGTGAGACCACTCAAGCCAGTGCCCGCTGCATGCTTGCATGTGTATCTTGCCTCTGCTTTAGGGATGCGCCCACCTCCCTGTGGGTCCCAACACCTTGGCCTCCCGAGCCCCTGCTCACTACGACTGCTTGCACCTACGACTGCTTGCATACCACCAACTGTATATGGTCTATGACGACCACCCGAGCTATGGCCGCTTCGACCTCCCTATGCGTTAGTTGTGCACATGCCTACTATGACTAATGCTTCGCTCCTTTGGGCCTAGGAAGCTGGGAGCACTGAAGGAGCTGGAGTACCGGAGCCCGAGCAGCCGCCGGGCGAGCCTGGGACTGGGCGAGGTGGGGAGCACTGGAGGTCGGAGGCTCGGAGCGCCGAGTACCTAGGGTTAGGGTTGAAGACGAGAGCGTCAACACTCGAGAGGAGCAGATATGGCTCGGCGATTGGTGACTGGCCGACTGCGGTGTCGGTAGACACTAGACGGTGTGCGCCTACCCTATATGGGGTGCGCCAGTTGGTGGGCCTGGGCCGAGTCGGAGTTGCCGAGTTGGGCTGAATTCGAAAGAACAGGCGAGAGCGCGAGGCGGAACTGGCGAAGCGACGAAGACTCGGTTTTTTCGGCTTCGCACCGATATACCGAATACTGGTCAAACTGAGTTGACCGGTATGGTTCGGTTTTTTCGGTTCGGTGACAAAATGCACAGCCCTAACAGGGAAGAGGGGAGGAGAGAGGAAGAGGGAGGGATGCGGCCAGTGTTAGAGGAAGGAAAAGAGAAAGAGGAAGAATGGCTAGCAAAAAAGGAATCCTGTTCTTTGCTTTTGCTTTTTGTCAAATTTTGATTTTTGAAATTCAAATTCTGCTCAATTCGATATCCAATTATTTTGGCTCTTGATCCATGATTTTTTATTTTCATTATTTAGCAAAATCTAAATCAAGAGTTCATGGAAAACCCAATTAACACCTAAATACAACAAAAAATTTAAATTCTTCTCATTTTAGGCAATCCCCCATATTTGGGATGTTACACAAAAGTTGGTTAGTACTTGACTAGTAATGATAACAAGAGATGATGAATTTTATTTTCTTTTTCATTTCAGTGAATGGAGATTATGGCCTTCATAAGTGAGAAATCCTGAAATGGAATAGAATTAGGTTCATCTATCCACATCAAAAGTTTTTCTAAACCAAACCACCACATTTCGGACATTCAATCAAAATCCAACCGCCATGGTCTCTCCTACTCTCCTATATACTCACCACCCCTTCACCCCGCAACCCTAATGTGCACCCTTCACCACCCCGCCACCACCTCACACACTACCGCCACTGGTGTCCCCTCCCCGCTGCTGTCATTCGCCTCCTCCTCCCCACCCCACTCACCCTCCCCAACCATGACCGATAGTGCCACCGCTGCCCCTCCCTCCCTCTATGGCCGGCTCCTGGTGAATCCGAACCCTAATCCAGCTAACCCTGCCTTAACTCGTCGACATCGCTGCCGGAGAAGATGAACCCATTGATCGGAGCACGAATCTCCAGGCATATAGCATGGTCAGGAATTCGATTGATTTCACCAAAATTTTTATATGCAACATATTTTTAGCACGCCCGATAAAATTATGATAGTCCCTCAATCTAGATTGTTAGGAAGCTTACAAGGCTATACATACCTAAGTTTCCTTTCCAAACGTTTTTCACAAAAATCGTTCAATGGTTCTTTTCATGACTTAATTTAGTACGTTGTAAGAATACTTGACTAATTTGCGCTATAAAATTATTAACTTGGAAGGAGCGCAATCCAAAGTACAGTCAAGAAGCTGGGTGACAGCAGTCGACAAAGGACTTGTGCTGCATAATCCAACCATTTCTTTCGTTCTCAACGACTTGTGCAACTACTGGCTCTTAACGGTCATTTTAAGGCACTGCAAAATCATTGCTTTTACTGTGGAAGTAAGGGCACGTGATGGACGATGCAGGCATTGTTTTCCCGTAGATTGGGATTTCGTTGACCAGAGATGATATGTTTATAACCAGAGATGTAAAATACCATCAGAAATTGTTAGATGTAGGAAATAGTGCTCGACTTAGCTTACTCCATATCTTGATCAAAATTTCATGATCTAACACTTTATGGATTGGGAGGGGCGAAATCCAAAGTAATTCTTGCTGATCTACAATAGTCAAAGCCTCTACGCAGGGCAAACATTTTGATAAAATACCGGATAAATCGGTTTAATTTATCATTGGGTTTTAATTTCCAATATTCATTTAAACACAGGATAAATCCAATCATTTACAGGAAAATTCAGATAAGGCCATGCAAGATTCTAAATATGCAAAAATTCATGGTTTAAATTTGCCCACCAGGAAGTGTGGCTCTGAAATTCTTCCTCTCAAAGCAATAAAAGTTTCAAGTTCATACATATTCTAAAATTTATTATATTCTTACAATTTTTAGCTTTTCTTTGTTGCAATATGAGCTTCTCTTCCCCTTATTCTACTTGTTATAGTTCTATTGGATCTAAGATATGTAAGTGGTCGAGAAGTTCATAGCAAACATATCCTAACCCAGTAAGATCCATTATAACTTATTCTTTTACTAGTTATGTTTGCATTAACCGTATTCTTAGCTGAAATTGCTGTTTTTGATGCAGCTTAAACTATTTGCATGATATGTTGATATTTTAGGTATATCTTTGTAATTTATTTTGGAATCATAGCCCTAAGATCATTTTCTAGCCATGGTTCAGGTTTTATCAATTTTGAATGAGTAGATTTTGAGTTCTTCATGTTTCTTCATAGCCAAGCTTGCTGAAATTGTTGTTTTGATGTAATGTGAACTTTGAGCAAAAATGGTCTCTCCTTGGCTTTATTTTGCAATTCTTTTTGGAATCATGATTCTGAAAACCTCATCTTGCTATGGTTCTAATTTCATAAATTTTGGATAAGTAATTATTGAGGTCTTAAGGTTTCTTCATAGCCAAGGTTACTACGATTTTTGTTTTGATGCAACGTGGATTTTAAGCAAGAAACGTCTAACTCTTGAGCTTTATTTTGTAATTACACCCTATGTTATATCTCACAACGTAGAGAGTATCTCGCGTAATAGAGGGTATGTACATGTAGTATACGATTATTTAAGACCATCTATATGGTATGAACGATTTTTTAGATGTAATATGTATATTTTTTTGACATACTTCCGTGCATGCATGCGTAGAAAACTACTCTCGAGATAGCAGGTTGTTGCGTATACGCCCTTCCTCCCTGTACACACGTGATTTCAACTGCTGGCGCGAAAGTGATTTGCGTATACCGTTAACTACGGAGCTAATCACATGTGATTTCAACGGCGTGCGCGAACCAAACTAATTCCATGATGTAGTTCATCTGGTAAGAATTTCGATTGGTCATGGTCTTATAGAGCCAAGAACTAATTCCATGACGTGCAGCCTATGCTGTTTTAATATCTTTCTTGTTCTCTCTTTAAGACAGCTTATGTTGTTTAAGTGCTTCGTTACTCGTATGATCATATCCAGCTGGTAGATATGTAGGACATATTTGTTGCTATTATACATCTCATTAACTTTATTCTAGAAGAAAACACACACATCACAAATAAACTTGAGATAACACAAGAGAATTTCTAAATTTCTCTATTCTGTTATTTGCTCCCTTTTTAAAAAAAAACCGGTTACAAGTCTTCTCAATATATAGACTTCAAGTTGGTCACAACTTCAACTTGAGTTACACATAGAGACGGACTCTAATATGTCTTGGACTCGAAGTCAAGATTATTTCTAACAATCTCCCCCTTAATCTTGACTTGACATACTCTAATTTTAGTCTCAATGCATTATAAACTACCAGCTACGCCTCCACATGAAACGTTCTACATGCTAGCTACATGTAGGAATTCAACTAAACTGGTACGGGTCCATCCAAATGCAAAGATTATAAAACATTAAGGTAGTCGGTCTTAACTATGACTTACTAAACTTCATACTTGATACAAAACGGTGACACATCTCCTCAACATTCCGATTACTTACGTTTGGATGGCGACACATCTTCTCAACGTTCCTGACTCAACTCATCATCAGAGCATTGTTGATTCATCATTGCTGAGCACTTCAGCAAGAAACGCATTCTTCATCCTCGGCTTGGGGCATTCTGAAGCAAAGTGTCAATAATTGTTACAATTATAACACCTCACTTTTGCCTTATCAAACTTCTGATTCTGACGGCCTTGGCCACCACCCCTAGAAGTGTTCTTGCCTTCATGCTTCGATGATCGCAACTCCCACTTAGCACGGGTCAATAAGAGCTGTCCGTCGCTGTTGTTGCTATTATCGCGGATGCGTTCCTCATATGCCTTAAGAAGACCGATGACCTCCTCCATGATCATTGTCTTTAGGTCTCCAAATTACTTTATGACCGAAGCAATTAGGAGAAGCTATGAAGAAATAGCACGAGGGAATTTCTTCACTATGTACAACTCTTCCACCTTCTCCCCAAGGGCCTGAATCTTATTGATGATGACCGTCAACTAGATGGTGAAGTCATTGATTGACTCTGTTTTCTTCATACACAGCACCTCGAACTCGGTCTTGAGAGTTTGTACCTTTTCTTCCTTCACACGATCAGCGCCAAGATGCATCATCTTCAACGTCTCCCACGCGGCTTTGGCTGTCTCCTGTTTGGCTAGTAGGAAGAGCGTCTTCTCTGGGATGCCCTGATAGATGGCCACCAATGCCATCTGATCCTTGTGCACATCCACATTGCTGTTCTCGATCACATCCCACACTCCTTGAGCTTTCATGTACACCTTCATCTTAATTGCCTAGGCTGCATAATTGCTCGTTGTGAGCATCGAATAATGCAGCGACACAACGGAACTCTCCTTCGCCATCATACTGGATGATGCCTCATGTAACATCCCAAAATATGTGCTCCTTGAAAATTTAAATTCAAATTTAATATTTCAAAGTATTTGGATCTTATTTGAATTTGCTGAGAATTTAAAAATCAATTTCTAGAATTAAAAGAATTCTTAGTACAAAAATATAATACCAAAATAAGTTGGAAATATTTTATGAGTGTCCAAAACATCACCAGGAAGTTCTTTGAATTTTCCTGGAATTTTTGGACGTAATTTCATATTTTTCTGATCTTTATTGAGTTTCTTCGGGTTTTCTAAAAATTAAAATAAAAAATTTCCTTCCGCCTTTGGCAGCCACGTGGACGGCCGATCCCGCCCACGCCACCGCCTCGGATCCGCCTCCCTCCTCTCGGGCCGACACGTGGCCGCCTGACCGCGCCACGCCACCCACCGATCGATCTCACCCACCGCGCCGCTTTCTCTCTCACCACCCGATGGCTATCTGTAACATCCTGAAAACTTAGAGGCTCTGTACAATAAAGTGTTGTAGAATATTTTGTAGAATATGGTGTTAAGTTGGGCTTTGAAGGTGTTTACCTGAAGAATTTTGTGGAAGAGCCCATCTGTCTAATTAATAGAGAATCCTAAGTTTGAATTTGAATCTGAAAAGATGATCCATAAAGAAAACTCCGAAAGTAAACGTACATAGGTTTTCGAAGAAACAAGGACAGATTTAAATTTTAGAAGTATAAGTGGCAGAAGTGCCGTTAAAAGCTTCCTAGAAATGAGTAGGGCAAGCTTAAATGTATATATATATATATATATATGTATATGTATGTATATATATGCGATATATGAATGCTTTTACACAAAGTAAATATATCCCCAATTATAAAAGAAAAGAGGAGAAAATAAAATGAAAAGGAAAAGAAGTCAGTTGTAGGCCTTAGAGTATTAAAAGAAATAACCATTTTGGGGCGAAACAATTTTATTAAACCCAAAAATATCTCTTTGAGCCTCTGTGAATTTTCCAGAATTTTTGGTGGTGATTTAGTATTTTTCCGAATTGCATTATGCCCTCTAGCATTTCGAAAATTCAAAATCAAAATAAAACCCAAAACCCCACCCCCTACCGACGCGTGGACGGACCGGATCGACCCATCGCCACCCCGGGCCGCCCACCTCTCCCTCGGGTTGACGCAGTGCGGTCCCAGGCGCCACGTCGCACCGCCGCCATCTCGGCCCTCGCGGACGCCTCCACCCGCCTCTCTCGCCGACAAGCGGGCCCCGCTTGTCGTGGCCGCTTCCCCTTTCTTCCTCCTCCTCAGCACAGCGCTCGGACCCCCCGCCACGACTTGGCGCACCACTGCGAATTCCGGAGGGGCAGCAGATGGGAAGGCCACGACGCCGCCCACGACCCGCCACGCCCTGCCGCCATGGTCACATCGCCACAAGCACCATGTACCCATGTCCCGCTGACGGGTCCACCAAGTCATTGGTTATATAATACAAAATTGTTGGTTATATAATAGTGTTGTGTTTATAATATGAATTAAGCTAGCAAAGTATGAATGCATATATATATATGTGTAGTAATAATTAATTAATTTAATTTTTAATACTAAGTTGTTATATATACATAACGTAGGACCAAGTCGGATGTATGTCACAACCGTGTGGGTGAAGAATACATTAATGATATGTCCGCTTACAAGAGTGCCGCCGAGGAGGATATGTGAATAGGGGTGGAATATATGTACCGTCCATGCACCGATCGCGAGAATTTAAAGATGTTTAAGAACTAAGGGCAAATTGAAGCGCACTTGATTCGGAGGGGTTTCAAAAAGGGTTATACGTGTTGGACCGGTCATGGCGAAGTCAATGATCATATGTCACCGAATGACATCGCCATGAAGTGAATAATATGTCACGGATGACATCGCGGTGAAGTGAATGACATGTCACGGATGATGTCGATTGTGGTTCGATTCGGATAGGATGCACGATGACAACTGGATCGATGCTTCGTGATGTATAAGAGAACTATGATGAGAGAGTATGTTAAATTCGGGCTACTGGTCAAAGTACACGAGGTTGTCGGCTATAAAGGCCGCGGACGCTCAAAAGAACCGCCGTGACACCTCAACGCTTCCCGGCTCAATTGCCCAAAAGCCACCCTTGCGCGGTGAGCCCCTTCTTCCCCAACTCCTACCGACGGCCTTGCGGCGATTACGCCGATCCTCACCATGGGAGCTCAATTCCTTGCTCCCACACCATCTCCAGACTGTCGCCGAGCTATTGCCGGCCTCCCCCGAGCTCCTCGCCGACCGTAGCTCGCCGGCGCCGTAAGCCCTCCCCGAGCCGCCGCTGCTGCTCGACGCCAACCCACCTCCGGTGACCCCCGGCCCTCTTCGTCGTCACCACCAGCCACAAGAAGCTCGCCTTTGCATTTCACGAAACCCCGAACCTCGGTGAGCCTCCTCACGCCGTGACGGCCACGCCTTCCCGGCCTCGGGCGCCCCATAAGGGAAAATCATCCCTTAAGGGTGAGATAAACCGAGCGGGTTGGCTACTGCCGCCACTCCTTTCCCCGGCTCCCTCGGCTGCTTCGAGCCCCGCCACGCAATACCGAGGTTGAGCCATTTTTTTAAAACTGTCACGACACTGGCCCCACTTTGCCATGCCGATCACAAGACAACCGGCCGCCTCCGGGCCCCTACTGTCGTGGCAGCAAGCAAGGCGGCGTGAGCTATGCCGCTGGGCCCATCGTGTCACCACTGAAGGCCTTGATCCGACAATGGCCCCACATGTCGATTTTAATATTTTTCTCGGATTTGTTCAAACCAAGATATTCAAATGTGTATAACTTATTCATTTTAGCTCCAAATTTAGTGAAATCAATTTCTAAATTCATCTAAAATCAAGGGCTACCTAATGAAACCAGAACCAACACTTTTAGAGCTTGTTCAAATTTTCATTGTGTTATTTGATTGTTGTAATGTTTTTATCTAAATTTTCGCGCGTATAAATCGTAGCTTTCGAGACTCAAGAGGAGGAAGCTGCAGCTGCTGTAGAGTCCAATGTTCAAAACCCAGACCTCAGCAATCAAGGCGAGTCAATGCTTTGATCATTTTGAGCTTATGTTTTCAATAAAGTATTTTGGTTTAAAGTATTATAACTTGCATGCTTATATTTATGTTGTAATACATGTTAATTTCAGATTTTAGATATCTGCCCATGTTCTCTTGGTTTAGTATATATTCTTTGCGATACTTTTGGCATGTGATCCTTGTCGCCTAGTAAAAGTAATATCGCTACTACTACCGTGAAACTAAGTCTATAATTAGAAATGCATGCTTAGGGTTGTTTTAGATAAACATGGGTGTGAGAGCACCCTAGCATATCTTGCAAATTAAAGAAAGCAGTATTGGGCAGTCATTGCGATGATGAATGGTTTATGTTGATATAAGTGTATTTTCCGTCCGAAAGAACCTTACATGCTTAATTATCTGGGCGGATGGTTGGGGGTATGGGTGTTGAATGGTGCCGTGATAGCACAGATTTGTGGTAGAGTGGTGCCATGATAGCACAAGGGGATCGTGGTAGAACCGCCCAGATAACCATTAAGGACTGAATCTTGTGATGACCTCCCACGGTATAACTTGTGCAACCACATGCTGGCAAAGTGTAGGCAGGCCAACTAATTTGCATTGACTTAGTAAGAGTTGCGTCGGTGTGAACACGGGCGGGTAGAGGATGGCCACATCCTCCCGACGTGATGGCGCAAGAGGGGCTTCGGAAGGGTGGTCGTACCCGGAGGAAGTGGAAACCTTAGCGGTTGTAACTCTGCTAGGAAAATGCATCGTAAAGGCTCTGTGATAGTCTACCCAACCACATGGCTAAGGAATCATGTGGGGCAATGGGCAGATCTATCTCATGTGGGTAAAGTGTACGCACTCTGCAGAGTCAAAACTATTCGAATAGCCGTGCCCACGGTAAAGGGCGGACATGGGAACTTAACTAGATGTAGTTCTGCTTTCAAAAACTTTGGGGTGGAAATGGAAAAGTGGAGGGCGAGAAAGGCCCTTATTTGAATTGTCCCGGTGTCGTCCCTGGTAAAGTAAGCGGTTATAACGCTAAAGGCATAAAGATGATGAGCGAGACCATGTAACGGTGGATGGTCTCGATTCGGTAAATAAATGTATAATTATCATTGAGTATCATGTTTAAAAATGTAACTGGCTAGGTCATAGGGAGTTTTAAGTATTGTAGTTCAAAAAGCACATTTTGGCAAACAAAATAACCTAAGCCTTCCCTTGTTGAAAGCCTTGCATATTGCCCATCGCATTACGTGTGTTGACTCACGAGCACGGTGGTTAGTGTGCTCACTCGCAATACCAAAATCCAGATTCTGGAGCTCAAGATCCGTATGCCTTCGAGGAAGCACCTGCTACATGATGGAGAAGACCGCTACGGAATTAGGACGAATATTCGCGCTTAGAACCTTAGGCATCTAGACTAAGGTGTGGCTTCATCCAGATATTCTAGAGCCCTAGAATATTTGTATGACCACTTTTGCCCTCGCCTCTCGCTTGTGGTTTAAAAGCTCACTTGTATCTCTTCCACGCTAGACTTTTGTAATGTAAATATTTGGCCTGCTGGCCCTCATCAGAATAATCGCGCTTTGTGAAGGCCTAACTTCACCTTAGCAATGTAATAATATTATGGCTTGTTGTGAATTCGCGATGTATGAAATGATTCTAAGAATGTATCCGTGCATTATCTACCGATCCGTGGAATAATGCGAAGAGCACGCAGATTCGGATTGCAAAACCGGTTTGACAGAGTGGTATCGAGCATACTGTTGTAGGGTAAAAACCTTAGTTGGTCGTTAGCATTTAGGCTGTGGTATATTGAAAAATGTATAAAAATGTGAGACCATGTGCAGGTCACCCCATGGTTGTGATGAGTAATTGACTCTTGATCTAGGAAGATTGAGTTTGGTTTTGAGGTTTGAGTTGGCTCTGCAAAGTCGTAAGTCTTAAGAATGGTCGCAGATCGCCACGACCACGCTGTCCAAGGCCCGGGCGTTCGACCACCGCCATGCTCAAGGTCACCCCGCCATTTACGACCACGTTTGGTCGTGGTCGAAACCCTCGAGTGTTATGCGACCACGCTGGTCGTGATCGGAGGGTATACGACCACGCTGAGCGAAATCAAGAACCGATCGAGTAGCGCACGACCACGCTGTGGAGTCTACGACCACGCTGGTCGTGGTCGGAGGCCACCGTTCGCCACACCACGCGGCATCCTCGGTGAATTTGGACGTGATCGAAGTCGGTCGGACCGCGAGGACCACGCGGTATCTTACTCACCGAAAATAACCGTGGTCGGAGGTCTCTAGGGCCATCTACGACCACGCCAGAAGTTTCGACGCGCTGGTCGTGATCGGTGGTCGGCGCGTGGTTTCACGACCACGTTGAGCGCTTGGGGCGCCGACCACGCTGGGCGCCTAGTGTTTCGATCACGCCAGGCGCGTGGGTCTTCGACCACGCTGGGAGATCGGCGTTCGATCACGATTGGCGCTGTTGCTTTGACCACGTTAGCGGATGTCCGACCGTGGTCGATGGAGCTCATTAAACCAATCGTGTGGGCACATATGGTGTCCGATTATGATGGGAATCGGTCGGTTGGGTTTCGTGATGTTGTGGACCTTGTGGACTTATTGGTTCATCATTTTGTCGTCTTGTTGCAATCTATTTTCTGTTGGGCTCGAGTGTCTCTGGTTGGTGCAACAGAGTGCTCGTATGAGGTCTAGACTTTGTGCGATAAAGTCAAAGCGGCTAGTGATGGTCGTAGCTTGTGTCTGCATGGTCGTAACGAGCTTTGTGATGGTCGTGACGACATGCTGTGTGGTCGAAGGAAGCAGGGAAGTCTTCCAGGGTTTTGACCACTTCTTGTCTTGTGCTTTCGGGTGGTCGTAGGGGATTTACGACCAGGTGTTGTGCTGTGATACTTGTGCCGATTGATGGTCTGTGTGTATTGTGCGGTGCTATGTGATGGTTTGCTTGTCTGTGTGGCTGCAGGACTTCGGAGCTATTTCATGGTGAGGCGTGGGAGGACCGGACTAGGCACGGGAGGTGTTGAGGTCCAGACGGTCGGAGACGCCGAAGATGATCGAGGCTGGTGAGGTGGTTGCGAGCCGGGAGACGAGGAACTGGAGCTGGAACTGCCAGAGCTGAGCACGACGGGCAACGAGGAGGACCGGACTAGCTCGTGGAGGAGCCGAGGTCCGGCAGTCGGGAGGTTGGGTGCGGTCGTGTGCGGCGGAATAGACCGAGACTAGACTCGAGGAGGTCGGGTCCGATCGGTCGGTTGCTGTGTCTTGGGAGACAAGTCTTGGTGAGGCTTGGAATGGTCGGGACTAGACATGGGAGATGTTGAGGTCCGTAACGATCGGTGAAGCCAAAGAAGACTTGGAGCTCAAGGTGGTCGATGAGGAACCAGTGCTGTGCAGCCTTTGGTCGGAGATAGGTCAGCGAGGCTAGGATGGTCGGGACGAGACAATGTGGTGTCGGGGTCCAGAACGACCGGGGGAAGCCGAAGGAGACCTAGTCTTGCGAGGTGGTTGCAAGCTTGGACAGAAGGCGGTGTGAGGGCATTTTGGAGAAATGCCAAAGCCGCAAAGGAAGCCATCCTCCGTAAAGCACCCGAGAAAAGAAGTGGATTCTTGGCGCTAACGGGCAAAGTGCGGTCTCATGGGATAGCGTGCAAAGCATTTGAGTTAGCGGCGAGTGAGTGTTAAAACCGGTGTTAGATGGGGTTTCGGGTTATCCTCAAGATGGACTAATGGATGGATCCATTAGGGTTAGTCTCAGTGTGAGGCTATAAAGGGAGAGGGAGGCAAGTGTTACTGAGTGAGTTGGTCGGCTAGGCCTTGAGGCGCCCGCCTCCCTCCCTTGGGAGTGTATCTGTGTGTGTGCTCTAGGGCTAGAGCTTGTCCTCCTGTGGGGAGTGGTTGCGAAACCTCCGTGTTATGATTTGAGAGGACTCATCTCTGTACTTGTTAGAGTTTATCTATGAGATGGGTCATGTTTGTGATCCGGGTTGAGAGGTCGTTCTTGAGATGTTTTCATTGATTTATTTGCCATCTCTTCATTTTCGGTTCCTTCGTATTTCCTTTGAGAGTTGGCTTATATTTGATTTGCTCGAATGTAGAATCGGCTCAAGGCAATTTGGCCGCCTCATTCCCGAGAGCAAGGTCGAATCGGAGAAATTTCTGTCTCTCGGTCATGCGCCTCAGTTCTCGCTTTCGCTTTTGCAGTATTTAGATTTGCGTCTTCTTTAGCTTCGACCACCTTGAGGAGATCGGTCGAAGGAAGTCCGACTTGAGAATACAAGTTTCAGTTTGTTTATCTCAAGTTTCAACCGGTCTCGAACACTTCCTTAGTGGTCGAAATCAGTTTAGTTGTTCGCCGCTCCGTGGTCGCCGCTCCGGCAAAAGTAGTACTTACCGCTTGCTCGTCATTTTCCGATCAAGTATCGACCACGCTCTATTTGCTTCCAAGCACCGCTCGCCGATCGTCCAATCACGACGCTCGACTTCGTCGTCATCTTGTTGGTTCGACCATCAAGATATAGATCATCTGCGCTTTTGCACCGTTTCCGAGTGCTTGATGGTCGAGATCTCGTGAGTCGTGTGCCCCCACGGTCACATGAGGTGTCTGCGACCGCAATCGGCTATAGGTGCGAGTCGGTCTTCAACCACGCTGATCGCACGACCATCCCCATTGGCTTACGACCACGACGGTTCCCGACCGCACTCATCTTTCGATCGCCGCCGCTTCACCGTTGGTCATACTTTGTTGGTCGCCGCTGTCATCCTTTGTCGAACGGGCCGACAAGCGCAATCTCGATATCGATCACGCGGTTGTTCGATCACCGGTTTCAACCATGGGCGATTACTCTCGGTCTTCACGACCACTGCGGAGAGACTCTGCCGATACTCTCTGCCGATAGCTTTAGACCACGGTTTGATTTCCCAATGATTCGTTTCTTTCCTAGATTTCACCACGCCTTTTGACTCTTTTCCTCTCGGTCTTAAACTAAAGATTCCTCTGTTCTCTCCGAAGTTTTCGGTGAACAACCAATCTTCTTCTTCATGCCTCTTTAGCTACCGGAGAAAGATAGGGTTGAATTTTGGGAGAATTTTTAAGGCACCATTCACCCCTCTCGTTGCCATTTCGGTCCTACAATTGGTATCGAGCAAGGTTGGCTCATGTTTGATCTTAACCGATCCGGAGCTTGGCAACTAGTAGGGAATCTTGTGAACTTTTCTTTGAATCTTATTGGGGTGGTTTTGCCAATGATGTCCTTTGAGACAAGAGGCTTGATTTCGCTAGAGGATGATTTTATTTGCAAGAAACCACAAGTGTGAGCTTTGTGGTACATTCTTGTCCTTTGGTTGATCAAGTGCCGTGAAGGAGAAAGCCTTGGAGAACACACGGATGATAATGATAAGGACGAGCGCCGACTTATCATGAGCAAGGTAAAACTTATTATGACCTTGGCCTTGTCCAAGATGAATATACTTGCTCTTCGGGATATTGTGAGGTGCCTAGATTATAAATTGCTAGATTGTTCTTGCTAGGTTGAAATCTCATTTCTCATGTGTAGGTTGTGAGTCTCGTAGATGGTGAAAATTTAATTTCTCTACTTGAATGTTAAAATCTGCAAATGAGAAATTAAAACTTTGACTCACCGCACATGTGTAGAGGAGTGTGAGCTTGCTAGAGTGTAGTAAAGTGAGTTCCTCTGGCGTGTCGTCGTTGTAGTCGTAATGCCTTCGACCACAACTTGACTTCTCGACATAGTCGTGCTGATACGACCATGTCTGCCGGCGGACACTTCCGCTTGTTACCGTGGTCGAAAGTCCCTACGATCACGATCGCTGGTTCGGAGCGCCATCGCCGATTGCCGTGGTCATAATCGACTTACGACCACACCGCAATTCCCAACCGTGGTTGTAATGACCAACGATCACATCTCTACCGTAGTCGCTCAAGACTACGCCTCGTGCTCGACCACGCTCATTTCTTCTCGACCGTAGTCATATAACGACCCACTCCTTTTCTCGCCGAGTGGCGTGTGTCAAGTCCGGGTTCAAGCATCGCTTTCTAACCACTTGGGATCCAAGACTTGGGCACCTTGTTCTTGTCTGTTGTAGGTGTCTAGACGTTGCATGGAGAACATGGGATCGATTGGGTTTTAGTCTTCTGCTTCATCACGTGACTAGAACATTTGTTGGTTCTCCACTTCATGGCCTCCAAGAGGCATGTACCTTCACGTTTAGCGTCTCCACCTACTTTGTGAGCTACTCTATACCTTCATGCCCTTATACTCATGTTTGACCATATTGGCATGTTGTTCTTGTTCATGTGCTCACTTGTACCATACCGGTATGTTTTTCTCTCAATGCTTTCATGTCATGCCTTTATGTGTATGCTTAAGTATCCATGTACCTTGTTGTATTTGTTACATGCTTAAGCTTTGACTTGACTTCATGAGCTAAGTAGAATGTGTGCATTAGAAGTCAAGTATCATCATGACCTTGTGCTCTGTAGTATCTATCATGGTTCACATCTTGCTCCTTATGTTCATTCATCATTATTTATACATGTTAGCATACTTTTCATGATGTTGATTTGCCATGTTGTATGTCTACATGATGTATGCATATGTATGGACAGATGAGCTTGAGTATATCTTGGATAGTTTCTTTGTGTCATGATGGTGCGTTTATTCATGCCTTTGTATCTTTCTAGTATACATGCTTTTATCCATGCTAGCATATGCTTCGTATTGCTTCTGTCATACGCTATGTGTATGGTTGTGATTCATTGTGATGCTTGTATACTTTGATCTTATTGTTTGTTATGGCATGAAATAAATTGTATGACATCTTGGTAGCATTAGTCCGTGCTTATGCTTAGATATCATGAGATTTGTGGTTAGGTCACAAGCTTCTTCTAGTATTGGGTGGCTCTAGGCTTCTTTGTTCTAGATGCTTTTGATGAGGGCTAGATTGAGCTTGTGGCGGTGCGTGTTCTCATACATTTGTAATGCTACCGATTGTGGTCATTTGTCTCGAGATCGGATCCATGCACGTGTATTATTTACCCCAAGTACTAGGACACCAAATGTTCCCCTATGTTTAATCCAGAGGTTATGAATGAGGGAGAGTGGTACAGTTCCCACGGTCTTTATGACCACGTCGTAGTTTCTACGACCACGGTATGGACTCTACCGAACCCATACACGACCATGAGCCGGATTCGACCAAGACTATGATCCGACTCAACCCGGCCACGACTCGGACTCAACTACAACCGATCCTCGACGCGAGTTCGACCACACCGAACACGACTCAGACTATTCTCGGACTCGTCTGCGACCACGGCCTAGACCCAAGATCAATCGCGACCCTGAATCATCTCGACTATGGTCCGGACTCAATTTGGATTCATCTGCGACCATGGTGAACTCGGACTCGACAACGCCCGAAGACATGACTTCGATCGCTGATGCGAACACATATGCGACCATGTCCAGGACTCATCTACGACCTCGTCCTGGACACATATTCGACCTCGACCACTACAACAACCTCTCGAGCAACTGTAACCGAGGTTTGCTCTCCTGTGATCTTTAGTGTTTTGCTTCCCTCTACTTGGCTTTGCTCTGTTTATCTGTTCTAATGGGAGGAAGAGTCCGATTGGTTAGACAGGAACCGACTCTAGGTGATACTGTCTCGATCACACTTCTCATCCAAATGGTTCTCTAGGATTATTGACTACCTAGTTTGGGCTTTGGTTCTCTAGGATTCTCTTCTCCTAGATTGGACTTTTTCTTGGCCACTAGAGTCTTTTGCATTGACATAGTGTGCTTTTGCCCCGTGGTATGAGGTTATAGACTAGAGACCATGAGGATAGGATGTGTTTGGGAATCACCTCCTTGAGCTAGAACCTTCTCTTTCTGGATTTTGTGCCAAATTTCTTGGTTCTTCTCTTTTTGCCTTCTCTAGGGGGAGTTGGATCCTTCTGTCTATTCGGCTATGTTTCGTGGGAGTTCATCTCATGTGCATTCTTTTGTTCAATAGTGCGTCACATTCACATGAATGCCTCGTATAGTCTTGGAGCCCTCGAATATTATCTTTATGTGACATGATATCATGATTTATATCTTGCCATGTCTTGTGATAGCTTGATTTATCATGCCCTTCTATGTGTTGCTTAGCTCTTGCCATACTAGCTTAATTAAATGTGAACAACTTGAATCAAATCATGTCTTGTTCAATCTTGTGAATAGTCGGCTTTAGTGATCCTCTTTTGATTCGAGCCATGTCGAATAGGCTAAGTTGAGCCTTGAATCTGTTTTGAGATTTAGATTGAGCTAAGTTAGTTCATTAGTGATGCATGAGTTAAGTCTTAACTCTTTGTTCGTGAACTAATTCAAGTAAATGCAAAAGATCTCTTTGTGCGAAAAAACTGATCTCACCAATTCTTTCTCATGAGACGGCTTGCCATTGCACTCGGCATGAACTCAGGGGGAGTTTTGGATGACCAAGATCACCTCTTTAAGCTTATTGCTTGGAGTGATCGCATAAGGCTTGAGATCTAGCACATGGCTATGAAAACAAAAATTCTTGTGAAAAATGGTTGAAACCAACCATGAATTTATGATAAAAGCCAATTGTGCTAATTTTGCTCAGCTACAAGTATTCTACAAGTGGTATCCAAAGTACTACAAGTAGTGAATTACTTGTGATATCTAGTGCTTGAACAAAGTGTCTCATTTTGAACTTATAGCACTCTAAAATTGACTCAACTATAGCTTCGTGGTTCCACTTAGAATATTGACATGGCTTGACTCACGCTTGGATACCTTCTTCTAGACTATAATCTTGAGTGACTCGACATGCTAATCAAACCATTTAATTTAAAGATCATGACTTATTTGGCTTGAGCTTGGCAATAGATAGTTTGTTATGATCTAAATAGCTTTGTCACCTTTATGGCTTGGTATAATTTTACGTGAAGTCACTTTAGATAATCTTCATGACTCCCATAGCTCCTATCGCTTAAATCAAATCAACTGCCGGCACTCCATTTCAACCATGTTTCTTCCTTGCATCTTGATGACTTTATTGCCAAAAGGGGGAGAAGGATAGAGAAAAAGGCATTAAGGGTTGCAAAAGGCATTAAAATGGGAGAATGCATCAAGGGATGGGAGAAGGATAAAAGGCATTAAGGGGAGAATGCTTGGTCATCTTGCTATGACAATGGTCATGTGTT
This sequence comes from Bonia amplexicaulis, assembly GCA_036346245.1. NCBI lineage: Eukaryota > Viridiplantae > Streptophyta > Magnoliopsida > Poales > Poaceae > Bonia > Bonia amplexicaulis. The sequence continues at coordinate 61,588 of JAYGGG010000161.1, read as the reverse complement.
TCTTGGACCATGAGCAAGATTGTACTTTCGTGTGATTTGGAGGTTCCAGAGAAATTTTGATCTTTCTCTGTCGCTCCATTTCATTCTCGTGTCAACATGGTCTTGAGTCACTTCTTCATTCTTCTAGACCATGTGTGGCTTTTGCATCTCCATCCTTTCTTACTGCTCAAAACTAACTCTTCCTCATGCTTTTTCGTGTTTGTCAATATACTCATCAAGGGGAGATTGTGAGACCATGTGCGTGTCACCCCATGGTTGTGATGAGTAATTGACTCTTGATCTAGGAAGATTGAGTTTGGTTTTGAGGTTTGAGTTGGCTCTGCAAAGTCGTAAGTCTTAAGAATGGTCGTGACCGCCACGACTCACGTTGTCCAAGGTCCAAGGCGTTCGACCACTCGCCATGCTCAAGGTCACCCGGCCATTTACGACCACGTTTGGTCGTGGTCGAAACCCTCTCGAGTGTTGTACGACCACGTTGGTCGTGATCGGAAGGGTATCGACCACGTTGAGCGAAATCAAGAACCGGTCGAGTAGCGTGCGACCACGCCAGGAGTCTCGACTTCGTTGGCGTGGTCGAGGCCACGGGGCCATTCGACCACGCTGCGGATCCTCGGTGAATTTGGACGGATCGGAAGTCGGTCGGACCGCGTGGACCACGCGGTATCTTACTCGTGAAAATAACCGTGGTCGGAGGTCTCTAGGGCCATCTACGACCACGTTGTGAAGTTTCGACCGCGTTGGTCGTGATCGGTAGTCGGCGCCGGGTTTACGACCACGCTGAGCGCTTGGGGCGCCGACCACGCTGGGCGCGGTGTTTCGATCACGTTGTGGCGCGTGGGTCTTCGACCACGCTGGGAGATCGGCGTTCGATCACGATTGGCGCTGTTGTTTTGACCACGTTAGCGGATGTCGGACCGTGGTCGATGGAGCTCATTAAAACCAACCGTGTGGGCACATATGGTGTCCGATTATGATGGGAATCGGTCGGTTGGGTTTACGGTGATGTTGTGGACCTTGTGGACTTATTGGTTCATCATTTTGTCGGTCTTGTTGCAATCTATTTTCTGTTGGGCTCGAGTGTCTCGGTTGGTGCAGAGTGCTCGTATGAGGTCTAGACTTTGTGCGATAAAGTCAAAGCGGCTAGTGATGGTCGTAGCTAGGTCTGCATGGTCGTAACGAGCTTTGTGATGGTCGTGACGACATCTTTGTGTGGTCAAGGAAGCGTGGAAGTCTTCCGGGTTTTGACCACTTCTTGTCTTGTGCTTCGGGTGGTCGTAGGGATTTACGACCGGTGTTGTCTTTGTGATACTTGTGCCGATTGATGGTCTGTGTGTATTGTGCGGTGCTATGTGATGGTTTGCTTGTCTTGTGGCTGCAGGACTTTGGAGCTATTTCATGGTGAGGCGGGAGGACCGGACTAGGCACGGAGGTGTTGAGGTCCGACGGTCGAGACGCCAAGATGATCGAGGTGGTGAGGTGGTTGCGGCCGAGACGAGGAACTGGGCTGAACTGCAGAGCCGAGCACGACGGGCAACAACGAGGAGGACCGGACTAGCTCGTGGAGGAGCCGAGGTCCGTCGGGAGGTTGGGTGCGGTCGTGTGCGGCGGAATAGACCGAGACTAGACTCTGGAGGAGTCGGGGGTCTGATCGGTCGGTTGCAGGTACTGGGAGACAAGTCTTGGTGAGGCTTGGAATGGTCGGGACTAGACATGGGAGATGTTGAGGTCCAGAACGACTGGGTGAAGCCAAAGAAGACTTGGAGCTCAAGGTGGCTGATGAGGAACCAGTGGTGCGTGCAAATGGTCGGAGATAGGTCCGGCGAGGCTAGGATGGTCGGGACGAGACAATGTGGTGTCGGGGTCCGAGCGACCGGGAAGCCAAGGAGACCTAGTCTTGCGAGGTGGTTGCAAGCTTGGACGAGGAAGGCGGTGTGAGGGCATTTTGGAGAAATGCCAAAGGCGCAAAGGAAGCTGTCCCTCTGTAAAGCACCCGAGAAAAGAAGTGGATTCTGGCGCTAACGGGCAAAGTCTTGGTCTGTTGGGATAGCAGGCAAAGCATTTGAGTTAGCGGCGAGTGAGTGTTAAACCCGGTGTTAGATGGGGTTTTCGGGTTATCCCCAGTATGGACTAATGGATGGATCCATTAGGGTTAGTCTCAGGTGTGAGGCTATAAAAGGGAGAGGGGAGGCAAGTGTTCTGAGTGAGTTGGTCGGCTAGGCCTTGGAGGCAGCCGCCTCTCCCTCCCTTGGGAGTGTATCTGTGTGTGTGTGCTCTAGGGCTAGAGCTTGTCCTCCCAGGGGGAGTGGTTGCAGAAACCTCCCGTGTTATGATTTGAGAGGACTCATCTCTGTACTTGTTAGAGTTTATCTATGAGATGGGTCCGTGTTTGTGATCCGGGTTGAGAGGTCGTTCTTGAGATGTTTTCATTGATTTATTTGCCATCTCTTCATTTTCGTTCCTTCAGTATTTCCTTTGAGAGTTGGCTTATATTTGATTTGCTCGAGCGTAGAATCTGCTCAAGGCAATTTGGCGCCCATTCCGAGAGCAAGGTCGAATCGGAGAAATTTCGTGTCTCTCGGTCATGCGCCTCCGGTTCTCGCTTTCGCTTTTGCCGTATTTAGATTTGCGTCTTCTTTAGCTTCGACCGCCTTGAGGAGATCGGTCGAAAGGAAGTCTGACTTGAGAATACAAGTTTCAGTTTGTTTATCTCAAGTTTCTCAACCGGTCGAACACTTCCTTAGTGGTCGAAATCGCTTTCGTTGTTATTTGCTCCGTGGTCGCCGCTCGGACAAAAGTAGTACTTACCGTTTGCTCGTCATTATCCGATCAAGTATCGACCACGTTCTATTTGCTTCAAGCACCGCTTCGCCGATCGGTCCAATCACGACGTTCGACTTGTTGCCGTTTGTCGGTTGGTTCGACCGACCAAGATATAGATCATCTGCTTTCTTTTGCCGGTTTCCGAGTGCTTGATGGTCGTAGATCTCGTGATCGTGTGCCCCCACGGTCACATGAGGTGTCTGCGACCGCAATCGGCTATAGGTGCGAGTCAGTCTTCAACCACGTTGATCGTACGACCATCCCCATTGGCTTCACGACCACGGCGGTTCCGACCGCACTCATCTTTCGATCGCCGCCGCTTCACCGTTGGTCATACTTTGTTGGTGCGCTGTCATCCTTTGTCGAACGGGCGACAAGCGCAATCTCGATATCGATCACAGCGGTTGTTCGATCAGCTGGTTTCAACCATGGGCGATTACTCTACGGTCTTCACGACCACCGCGGAGAGACTCTGCCGATACTCTCTGCCGATAGCTTTAGACCATTTGATTTCCCAAAGGATCGCTCGCTTTTCCTAGATTTCACCACGCCTTTTGACTCTTTTCCTCTCGGTCTTAAACTAAAGATTCCTCTGTTCTCTCTCGAAGTTTTCCGAGGAACAACCAATCTTCTTCTTCACACTCTTTAGCTACTAGAGAAAGATAGGGTTGAATTTTTGGGAGAATTTTTAAGTCTCTTAAAAATATAGCGTAATAATTCTTACCGCACCCTTCCTAGCTCTACTGCTCTACTTTTCGCTTGATATTTTGAAAAAATTACTAACGATATTACTTAATTACGGATGTCGGGGGCTGCGGGCGTTGGGCACTGGGACTTCTTCGCTCACAGAGTACGTGAGGGAGAGTTTCTTGGATATGCAAACTACTCCACTACTTGGCTACGAGGACGCCCCCATCTACCGCGGCCGGAGGACCGGATAGGAGGAGACGAGTCTGGTTGGTGGAGATCTTCATCTACCCCCTGCGAGGGAGACCGGTCTCACGTGTTTGAGACCCACCGGAGGAGCTTGGTGGCGGCGGACTACAGATGCCGCTCGTGCAGCCGTGGCCCGACTTTGCGACATCCACGCGACGGGTGCTAGATTCCCTTTCACCTACCACCCATCGAGGATGAGCACGCCCGTGCACGGGACCAGGGTGACAGAGTTGTAGGACGACCCGAGGCTTACATACGTGTGGACCTCACTGGGCCATGGGTGCAGCCCATGTGGTGGCTCAGAGGAGATCACGCGCCTGGGCGCCTCCTCGCCGCCACATCGAGGTGGACTCCTGCGAGCAGCTTGCCCGGTCTGGCGGGCCTTGGCAGAGGCCAAGGAGGCGGCTGCTGCCGCGCCTGAACTCGGCGGAACACCTACACCGACCCCGTTCCAAGACCTCGTCGGTTCCTGTGGACTCGCACCGAGCTCACAAAGACGCAGGCGTGCGGCCCCTAGGGCCTCGATCCGCTCTGCGCGTGGAGAGACTCGACGCAGCCGCTCACGCTCCCACTCCGACACCGACCCGTCTGAGTTTAGTGGTAGCGGTCCGTTCTCGGTGTCGGACTACACCCCTCCGGTCCCAAAGTCGGTGACATGGAGGAGTAAGCGATGCCGGGTCGATTAGGGCAAAGCTTGCTAAGTTTGGCTAGTATTAGCAAGCATAGGCCCCATCTCACTAGTAGCAGCTTATGCCAGCACCTTAGTATCGCTAAGTATGTGTATGTTTGTAAAGCCCAGTGGCTTATGAAGCCATAAAAGTCGGCTATGTGATGTACTGTCTGTGCTTAATGAAAACGGCCTTGTGTTTATTTGCTGTTGCTTGATGTTTGTATTGGTTCTTTAAAATGCTGGTCGTGGGTTATTAACTTTTATAGGGGGATAGTACAAGGGTCTAAAAGAATGTTAAATTATCTGCAGATGGCCAGCCATAGAGTTACCCGCGCCCAAGCTGGTTCGAACCCGGACGTGCATGCGGAAGTAGACGCCAGCCAAGAAGCACCACACGTGGGAAGAGGTAGAGGCCCAAGTCAGGGGGTGAACCTCCCACCCCCACCAGCTAACCCATCCATGGCGCAAGAAATGGCCCAGCAAACGCAAATACTACAAAGTTATCTTCGCAGCCGCAGACCCACACCAATGTTCATGCCTCCCGCACTGGCGACTTCATCCGACCCCCCTCACCTTTGCCGGGCCGATGAGCCCCTAGAGGCGGAAGATTGGTCATGGGACACGAAAGGAAACTCCGTTTGGCCAAATCTGCGGAGGATGACCAGGTGCTCTTCGCGACCCATCAACTCCAAGGGGCCGCGGCTACCTGGTGGGAGAATTACCTGGCCACAAAAGGGTATGAGGATACCCCCACCGGAGCTAGCGCAGCAACTATAACATGGACAGAATTCAAGACGGCCTTTAAAGCCAATTTCGTCCCAGCTGGGGTAATGCGGATAAAGAAGAATGAGTTCAGGACTTTGAAGCGTGGCAGACTGTCACCAATGATTATCTCACCAAGTTTAATCAATTGGGTCTGTAACGCCCCAAGGATGTGGTCGATGAAGAGGAGAAAATTGACCGGTTCTTCGAAGGGATGAATGAAGAACTCCATGTGCAGCTCATCACGTAGGACTTCTCCAGCTTTCATCAGCTGGTGAATAAGGCGTTGGTCCTGGAAAATGAGAAGAAGAACCTGGAGGCTAGTCGCAAACGGAAGTAGGTGGTTCAGCGACCGCAAGGAAGATTCATCCAGAGGTTCTTCAACAATTCCCCCTTCTCTGGGACAGCCCCGTCTCAAAGCCCAAACCCAAAGACCTCGTCTGTGTGGTAGCATCGCCTGACTCGCCCCTCCAGCGGTGCAGGACAAATCCTCGACCTCCTTCAACCGCCTCAACTGTGGCGAGAAGGGGCACTACGCCTATCGCGCCCTCGTGGCAGCACCACCCGGTGAAGTTCAATTTGGGCACTACCCCGCCCAAGGCCAAGCTTGGCGCCAGCAGAGGGAATCAGGCCCCTCAATCCAACAGGGCCGCATCAACTCCAAATCGTGGAAGGGTTAATCATGTCACCGCAGAAGAAGCTGAGGAGGCTGCTGGAGTCTTACTGGGTACGTTCTCTGTCAAGACCCTACCAGCACGTGTCCTTTTTGATTCTGGAGCATCGCATTCATTCATAGCCAAGGGGTATGTGGATAAACTTAAACTGCCCATCCACCGGTTGAAGAAAGCATTAATGCTTAGTTCACCCGCAGGAATGATTAAGGCCACCTTAGTGTGTCCGGGAGTAGAAATTGTCATGGAAAGGTTTATATTCCTGGCAGATTTAGTCGTGCTAACCTCCTGCACCTTGGATATTATACTGGGGATGGACCGTTAGCTAGACACCAAGAAATATTAGATTGTGCCTTGAGGCAAGTTGTTGACCAAGTGCCGGGATTGACCATTGTGGTAAAGGTGGACCGACCATATCGGTGGGGCCGAGAAATATATTATTGTGAAGATGTACCGCTGGAAGGAATGATGGTGGTACAAGACTATACTGAAGTTTTCCCTGAGGAACTGCCTGGCATGCCCCCAAACAGAGATCTCGAGTTTGTTATCAACTTGAAGCCTGGTGCTGCCCCTAGCTCCAAGAGACCATACCGGATGACCATAGATGAGCTGGAAGAATTGAAGAAGCAACTCCATGAGCTACAGGACAAGGGTTTTATCAGGCCGAGTTCCTCACCTTGGGGATCCCGAGTGATCTTTGTAAAGAAGAAGGATGGCACCGCTAGGATGTGCGTAGATTATCGGGCTTTAAATGAAGTAACCATCAAGAATAAGTATCCACTGCCGAGGATCGATGACCTATTTGATCAGCTTGGGGGAGCCACATTATTCTCCAAGATTGATTTAAGGTCAGGTTATCACCAACTGAAGATTAGGCCTGAAGACATCCCAAAGACTGCCTTCACCACTAGATATGGACCGCGAGTTCTACGCTATGTCTTTTGGGTTGACCAATGCCCCTGCCTACTTCATGAATCTCATGAACAAGGTCTTCATGGATTACCTGGATAAGTTTGTGGTAGTGTTCATCGATGACATTCTCATCTACTCCAAAACCGCGGACGAGCATGCCGAGCATTTACGCTTGGTACTGACAAGGCTAAAGGAACATCAACTCTATGCCAAATTCAGCAAGTGTGAGTTCTGGTTACAAGACATCAGCTTCCTGGGGCATATTGTGTCTGCAGAAGGAGTGTCTCATGACCCCGCCAAAATTGTCAGCAGAACGGAATGGCGCAGCCTCACCCCAACATCGAGGTGAGGAGCTTTCTTGGATTAGCAGGATACTACAAAGGTTCATTGAAGGGTTCTCCGAATTGCGGCACTAATGACCCGCTTACTCAAGAAAGAGCGAGCATTTGGATGGACCAAGGCATGCGAAGAGAGTTTCCAAGAATCGAAAAGATTGACCACCACCCCAAAGGTGGTCCCGCCTGATGTCGTCGAGACTTTGAAGTGTACTGCGATGTGTCACATCAAGGGCTTGGGTGTGTGCTGATGCAAGGAGGCAAGGTTGTGGCGTATGCATCCAGGCAGCTTCACCCTCATGAAGCCAACTACCCGACCCATGACTTGGAGTTAGCTTCCGTGGTACATGCTCTGAAGATCTGGAGGCACTATCTAATTGGTAATCATTGTGATATCTACACGCACTAATAAGAGCCTCAAGTACTTCTTCACCCAACCGCACCTTAACTTGAGGCAAAGAAGGTGGTTAGAGCGATTAAGGATTATGATATGAGTGTCCACTACCACCCCGAAAAGCCAACGAGTGGCGGGCGCCCGAGTCGAAGGCCTCTCGCAATCATCTTATGGTTCAGGAGCACCAACCTGAACTATATAAAGAGATGACAGCCCTGAACCTAGGGATTGTCAAAGAGGGAGCCCTAACCGTCCTGGAAGATCAAACAAGCATTGAAGAAATGATAGAAGCTTCACAGAAAGGAGACCCAGCTGTTTTGAAGTGGAAGAAATCGATGGAAGAAGGGAAGGCCCCTAAAATGAATCTGGATCATCAAGGAATTCTAAAGTATGGAAATCGTACTTTCGTACCCCTCAAAAGACCTTAGGGATCTAATGCTTCGGGAAGCACATAGCTCAAGATATTCCTTCATCCCGGTAGTACTAAGATGTACCAAGACATGAAGAAATACCACCGTGGCCGGGCATGAAAAGAGACATTGCCGAGCACGTCGCTGCTTGTGATGTCTGTCGAGAGTAAAGGTCGAGCACCAAAGGCGGCATAGACTACTATAGCCTCAAATACCCCAATGGAAATGGGAGGAAGTTGGCATGGACTTCATCACGGATTCCCGCCAACGGTCGATGTGACTCGGTCGGGTCATCGTTGATAGATTAACCAAGGTTGCCCACTTCATTCCCGTCAAAACAACGTACAAGGAGATAAGTTAGTCGAGTTTTGACATGTCCCGCATTGTGTGCCTACATGGCATACCCAAGCGGATTGTTTCAAATCGAGGTTCCCAATTTACCTCATATTTACCTCACACTTTTGGGCAAGTCTGAAAGAGCCAAGAAAGGGAGGTTGCATACCAGCTAGCCTTACCCCCAAACATGTCTGAAGTTCACGATGTCTTCTATGTGTCCCAGCTGAAGAAATGCTTGCGAGTGCCAGAAGACCAAGCTCCATTAGAAGCAATCGAGCTCGAGGAGGACTTAACTTACAAAGAACCACCCATCAAAATTTTAGACACAAGTGGAAAAAGGACCAGACCCAATCCATTCGCTTGTGCAGAGTTCAGTGGAGTCACCATTCAAAGAAAGAAGCTACTTGGGAGCGTGAAGATCAGCTGCGCAAAGATTACCCTGCCTTGTTTTCTAGCTAGTCCAAATCTCGGGGTCGAGATTCTTTTTAGGGGGTAGGTTTGTAACATCCTGAAAACTTAGAGGCTCTGTACAATAAAGTGTTGTAGAATATTTTGTAGAATATGGTGTTAAGTTGGGCTTTGAAGGTGTTTACCTGAAGAATTTTGTGGAAGAGCCCATCTGTCTAATTAATAGAGAATCCTAAGTTTGAATTCGAATCTGAAAAGATGATCCATAAAGAAAACTCCGAAAGTAAACGTACATAGGTTTTCGAAGAAACAAGGACAGATTTAAATTTTAGAAGTATAAGTGGCAGAAGTGCCATTGAAAGCTTCCTAGAAATGAGTAGGGCAAGCTTAAATGTATATATATATATATATATATATATATATATATATATATATATATATATATATATATATATATATATATATGTATATATATATGATATATGAATGCTTTACACAAAGTAAATATATCCCCAATTATAAAAGAAAAGAGGAGAAAATAAAAATGAAAAGGAAAAGAAGTCATTGTAGGCCTTAGAGTATTAAAAGAAATAACCATTTTGGGGCTGAAACAATTTTATTAAACCCAAAATATCTCTTTGAGCCTCTGTGAATTTTCCAGAATTTTGGTGGTGATTTAGTATTTTCCGAATTGCATTATGCCCTCTAGCATTTCGAAAATTCAAAATCAAAATAAAACCAAAACCCCACCCCGGCGACGCGGATCGGACCGGATCCGCCCACGCCACCCCGAGCCGCCCACCCTCTCCCTCGGGTTGACGCCATGCGGTCCCGAAGGCGCCACGTCGCCACCGCCGCGCATCTCGGCCCGCCGCGACGCCTCACCCGCGCCTCTCTCTCGCCGACAGCGGGCCCGCTTGTCGTGGCCGTTTCCCCTTCTTCCTCCTCCTCGCGGCCCCGACCCTCAGTCACGACTTGGCGCGACCACTGCTGGGAATTCCGCAGAGGGGCGGCAACATGGGGAAGGCACGCGCCGCCCACGACCCGCCACGCCATCGCCGCCCGCGCCGCCGCTAACAATGCTGCCGCCGCGCATGCCGCCCATGTCCCGGCGGGTCCACTCAGGCCACCCGCTCGGTCGGCTATAAATGCCGCAGACGCTCAAAAGAACCGCCGTGACACCCTCAATGTTTCCCGGCTCAATTGCCCCAAAAGCCACCCTTGCGCGGTGAGCCCTTCTTCCCCAACTCCTACCGACGGCCTTGCGGCGATGCGCTGATCCTCACCGTGGAGCTCAATTCCTTGCTCCCACACCATCTCGAGCCGTCGCCGAGCTATTGCCGGCCTCCCAGCTCCTCGCCGACCGTAGTAGCTTTCGGGCCAGAAGCCCTCCCGAGCCGCCGGCGACTCGGCGACCCACCTCCGGTGACCATCGGCCCTCCTCGTCGTCACCACTAGCCGCAAGGTCAGCTTTGCATTTCACGAAACCCCGAACCTCGGTGAGCCTCCCTCGCCGTGACGGCCACCGCCCGACCTCGGGCCTCGTCCCACCCCTCGTACCCCATAAGGGGAAAAATCATCCTTTAAGGGTGAGATAAACCGAGCGGCGGTTGGCTACGTCGCCACTCCTTTCCCCGGCTCCCTCGGTGCTGTTCGAGCCCCGCTCACGCAGCGCGAGGTTGAGCCATTCTTTTAAAATCTGTCGCCGACACCGGGCCCCACTCGCCAAATGACCAAGACACCGGCCGCCGCCTCCCGGCCCCTGCCTGTCGGGGCAGCAAGCAAGCGTGAGCCATCAGCTGGGCCCCGTGTCGCCGCCACGCAAAGCGGTCACCGACAATGGGCTCCACATGTCGATTTTAATATTTTCTGGATTTGTTCAAACCGAAGATATTCAAATGTGTATAACTTATTCATTTTAGCTCCAAATTTAGTGAAATCAATTTCTAAATTCATCTAAAATCAAGGGCTACCTAATGAAACCAGAACCAACACTTTTAGAGCTTTTTCAAATTTTCATTGTGTTATTTGATTGTTGTAATGTTTTTATCTAAATTTTCACGCCATAAATCGTAGCTTCGAGACTCAAGAGGAGGAAGCTGCAGCACTGTCAGAGTCCAACGCTCAAAACCTGCACTCGGCAACCAAGGCGAGTCAATGCTTTGATCATTTTGAGCCTATGTTTTCAATAAAGTATTTTGGTTTAAAGTATTATAACTTGCATGCTTATATTTATGTTGTAATACATGTTAATTTCAGTTTTTAGATATCTGCCCATGTTCTCTTGGTTTAGTATATATTCTTTGCGATACTTTTGGCATGTGATCCTTGTCGCCCTAGTAAAAGTAATACTGCTACTACTACTGTGAAACTAAGTCTATAATTAGAAATGCATGCTTAGGGTTGTTTTAGATAAACATGGGTGTGAGAGCACCCTAGCATATCTTGCAAATTAAAGAAAGCGAGATTAAGCGTCATTGCGATGATGAATGGTTTATGTTGATATAAGTGTATTTTCCGTCCAAAGAACCTTACATGCTTAATTATCTGGGCGGATGGCTGGGGGTATGGGTGTTGAATGGTGCCCTGATAGCACAGATTTGTGGTAGAGTGGTGCCGTGATAGCACAAGGGGATCGTGGTAGAACCGCCCAGATAACCATTAAGGACTGAATCTTGTGATGACCTCCCACGGTATAACTTGTGCAACCACATGCTGGCAAAGTGTAGGCAGGGCCAACTAATTTGCATTGACTTAGTAAGAGTTGCGTCGGTGTGAACACGGGCGGGTAGAGGATGGCCACATCCTCCGGCATGATGGCGCAAGAGGGGCTTCGAAGGGTGGTCGTGCAGGAGGAAGTGGAAACCTTAGCGGTCGTAACTCTGCTAGGAAAATGCATCGTAAAGGCTCTGTGATAGTCTACCCAACCACATGGCTAAGGAATCATGTGGGGCAATGGGCAGATCTATTTCATGTGGGTAAAGTGTACACACTCTGCAGAGTCAAAACTATTCGAATAGCCGTGCCCACGGTAAAGGGCGGACATGGGAACTTAACTAGATATAGTTCTGTTTCAAAAACTTTGGGGGTGGAAATGGAAAAGTGGAGGGCAGAGAAAGGCCCTTATTTGAATTGTCCTGGGTGTCGTCCCAGTGGTAAAGTAAGCGGTTATAACGCTAAAGGCATGTTATGATGAGCAGAGACCATGTAACGGTGGATGGTCTCTGATTCGACAGAAATAAATGTATAATTATCATTGAGTATCATGTTTAAAAATGTAACTGGCTAGGTCATAGGGAGTTTTAAGTATTGTAGTTCAAAAAGCACATTTTGGCAAACAAAATAACCTAAGCCTTCCCTTGTTGAAAGCCTTGCATATTGCCTACTGCATTCTGTGTGTTGACTCGCTGAGCACGGTGGTTAGTGTGCTCACTCTCGCAATACCAAAAATCCAGATTCGGGAGCTCAAGATCCGTATGCCTTGAGGAAGCACTGCCATGATGGAGAAGACCGCACGGAATTAGGACTAATATTCCGCGCTAGAACCTTAGGCATCTAGACTAAGGTGTGGCTTCATCCAGATATTCTAGAGCCCTAGAATATTTGTATGACCACTTGCCCTCAGTCTCTGCTTGTGGTTTAAAAGCCCACTTGTATCTCTTCCACGCTAGACTTTTGTAATGTAAATATTTGGCCCGCTGGCCCCATCAGAATAATCTGCGCTTTTGTGAAGGCCTAACTTCACCTTAGCAATGTAATAATATTATGGCTTGTTGTGAATTCGCGATGTATGAAATGATTCGCAATGTATCTCGTGTGCATTATCTATCGATCTAGGGAATAATGCGAGAGCACAGATTCTCGATTGCAAAATCCGGTCTCGACACCATCCAACCGCTATCCGCTCTCCTCTCCTCTCTCCCACTAACAGCCCGGGCCCGCTGTCAAACCCGTGTTTTCCTCCTCCGCACGCCTCCTGCAACCACCGGCTGCAACCACCGCCTCCACCCTTTCCGGTCCCTCCTCTCTCCCGCGTGCGCCGCCTAACTCCCTAATCGCCCAAAGACGCCGCGCCCACTTCCCCTCTCCCCGTGCCCCATCTTCCCACTTCCCCGTAACCGCCGCCACCCACCTCCCCACTCCGGTGAGGAATTCCACCGCCCATTGCTCTCCGCCCCTATAAAACCCCTACCGCATCCCCATTCCTCGCTTCACATCCCGCCGCCTCGACACCTCTCTCGCCGCCCTAGTGCCCCGGCACGGCGTGCCTTCCGCCGCCTCGCCATCAAGTCCGGTGAACAATCGCGTCGCCTCGCCCACCCTCGCGCTCGCCGCCGCCTCCTTGCCTCCCACACCCGGCGCATCTCGCCCACCCCTCGTGAAGCTCCTCGCCGCCGGATCGCCACCGCGCCGGAGACCCAAGCCGCCACCGCCAATTCGCTGCCGGCCACCTCCGCTCATCGCCGAGCTCTGCGCCGGTAGAAATGAGTTCCCTCCGTCTCCTCTTCCTTCTCCGACCCTCGCCCCGGGCCGCCAACCACGGGCGTCTCCTCCCGGCCGCCTCGGGTGCTGCGTGGCAAGTGAAGTGGCGCCACGCCCCGCCCACCTCGGCCTCCCCTCGCCCGTCGACCACGCTGGCCACACCTCACCCCTGCCACCTCACCGCCTCCGTCCATGGACCCGGTCCATAGACCGAGGCCCACCCGCAGCTTGGCTCACCCTGTATCGACGCCAATGGATTTAATAAATCCATTTTCAAGATAAAACAATTCGGTAGAAAAGAAATTCAAGTCTTGATTTAATAATTCCCATTTTCATTTAGAAAATAACTCCAAAAATCCAGTTTATTCATTTTCTCTGATTTTAAATTTCCGAGAGCCCGTTCTCCTTCATCCTAACTCCGATTGAGCCCATTCAAATTTCTAAATTCATAAAAAATTCCAAACTATCCATTTCTACCATCCTTTTAAATTTTTGAAATTTATTGGGTATTTTAAAATTTAAAAATTCAAATTTCAAACACCTAGTTCATTTTCAAAACCTCAGTTTCATCCCAAATTTTCTGTGCACCTCCAAAATTCAAATTCAAACTTTGTAAAATCCCCATAAAATCTATTCTATTTTTCTGAGCTCAAATATTTTATTTCCAGTAAATTCTTTTTCAATTAATCTTCCAGATATCCTTTTTCCCTCGTTTGAACTCCGAATCCGTTGAAACTTTTTCCTAAATTCATATAAAATTATAAACTTCCTTTCAGTAAAATTATTATATTTTTGGTAATTTTATTTGTATTTATTTGTTCATTTGTGTTATCGTTTTGCGCATAGAACCCGAAGTTGTCGAAGAACTCTCAGACCAGCAGCAAGAAGGTCAAGATATCACACACAAAGGTAAGTCTTCTTTGAACATCTTGTACCTATGTTTACCGAAATCGTTTTATTATTTTAAATTTAATGCATTCGCTATATTACATAAAATAATAATTTATGTTGTAAGGATAATAGTTAAACCAATAATTGTTATCCCCTCATTTAAAATTGAGAACCATGTACCTTTGTCACCATAGGTTTCTCTTGACTCAGTATTGAGATTATTATGTAATTGTTAATTTTAGAACGGTAGAAATTTGCTTAGACAAGCTAGTCGGTCAGTACAACCCTTCGGGTGAAAAATTGATATGAATGATTTCATCTTTTCATTTAGTGGCAATAAGTATTGCTGTTGTTTTGAAACTAAAATAAAATGGTGAAAGTTATTTTAGACTTAGGTGGATGGTAAGATTGGATTGGTGCGGATTTAGCACGAGAACTTGAAAAGTGTATGTTCCACCCAAGTCAATTAAGGACCGATGTTTGTGTTTGTCCAAACTGAGCACTACCGTACAACCACTTTTCTATATGGGTACGACCTAGCTGAATAACTTACAATAGACTAGTTTAGGTACCACCAGTGGAAAGTGGGTGCCAGGGTGTACTGGCTATTCACAGTGAGGGACATGGTTTACTGTACTCATATGGCGCAAGAGGGGGCTTCTGAATGTGGTGGATTTAACCCTTCAGCGGTGAAACCTCAGCGGGTGGTGACTAGCTAGACTAGAGTAAGGTAAAGGCTTTGTGATGAATTATCTGGGTCTCATGCCTGAGGAAGCATGTTGGCTATTAAGATAAATTGTCTCTTGTGGGTAAAGTTGTACAACCTCTGTAGAGTGTTAAAACTATTCGAATAGCCGTGCCCACGGTCAAGGGTGAGCAAGGAATGCATTCACATGGTAGATTTCTGGTTTTAAAGTAAAGTTTTGGGAATTCGAGAGTGGATGGAATTCTCGAGGTCGTTCTAGCGGATGAAGCCAGTGTGGGTGGATGGAACCCGTAGACTTGAACTTTTAGAACCTTCACTATAAAAATGTTGAATAGTTTCAGTTGAGGTAATTACTTTGTTTAAATTATTGCCTTCAAAAATACTTAGTGATATTGGAAATAAAATATTGCTTTGTGCAAGAGAACCATATAACCCCTTTGTTAAGCTTTACATCTACTGCATTTTTTCAAGACTTGCGGAGTACTTTATGTACTCACATACTACACTTAAAAATAAAATTTTAGAGGAATACGAAGCTCAGGAAGGAGACTACGACTACTTTGCGTGTGGATTCGACGAAGGATTCTGAGTACTAGGTTGCGCTTCCCACCAATTGCCTGTGGCGTATTGATGAGTCTTTATCAAAGTTTATTTTGCTTCCGCTGTGTTTTCTTTACTTGCGAGGTCTTGAAACCTCAGTTGTAATGAAGAGACCTTTCGGTCTGTACTCTTTATTATTGTAATATTTGTTGTTGGTTATGTAATCATCACTGTTTAAATGTGTGCACTAGATTTGATCTGGGACTAGTGCTGTAATACACAAAGGGTCCGGATTTGGAAATCCGGGGTCCCGACATAGATGGTATCAGAGCCAATTTGACTGTCGGACGTGACCTAGATTAGAATGGCAAAAACCTTTAGGATTTATATTTATTAAAAAGTATATATTTAAGAAAAACTTTTTATACCTCTTTACCTCTGTTCTATTTATAATCACTTGTTCAAACTCTCTTTAATAATCTTTTATATTATTTCAAACTTGTAGATGGCCTACCATCCTCCATGAGTTCGTGGGATTACATCTCCCACTACGAGAATGAGTGTGCATTTGTTGAGCTTCTTCGTCAACTCATGCAGTACCTGAAGTATCGCCAACCGCCTATTTTCAGGGGGCGGAAAGTCCGGATCATGGACCGAGATTCTTGATCGATGGAGGCATTCCTATATGCACAGGAAAGGGAATTCGATTCCCACAGATACCCTATTGATCATCCTCGGACTGATCGCTCTGATGCTATCCAAGATGCAGCTCGTTTGGCTATAGCTGACTTGTGCCAGATTCACAAAGAGACCCTGCTACAGTAACTAATCCTCCCTCATCTTTATGTCATTTTTTTCTTACTCTTTCCTTGTTCCAAAGTAACTATAGACGGACAACGATTGAACTTCATCGATTCTGTCACAACTTCAATCTTCGCCTTAAAGGATCATACCTCGAGAGCTACAAAGGATCACTCCAAGACAACCCTTACCTCTTTTGGTTAAGTTGTTAAGCTAGATAGTAGACGAAGTTATGCACTGTCATTTTTCTCTTTTGTCGGCAGCCGTAACTATTGTTTGTTATTCGCTTAGTAAAGGTTTTGCTAAGTTGGTGTTTTGTTAGATGGTGCAAAACAACCCCTTCCCCTCCTTTGTCTTAAGTCTCCTCTCATCTAAACTCCAGGCAGACGGTGAACACAAGGAGGAATATCAACGACAACGCCAACAACACCGGAGCGCAAGGAAGTCAGTCTGCTCCCATCCCTCCGCCTCCACCAGCAGCTGGACCTGACTGGACTCAATTGATGGCAAACCAAAATCAGCTGATTCAACTGCTAGCTCAGACCATCAACAACCACATGCAAAGATGCTCCTCAGCCGCCAGCTCAAGCTCCCCAAAACCGGTTGTTAGAATTCTTGAGGATAAGGCCTCTGACCTTCTCAAGCAATGCAGAACCAATGGATGCTGATGATTGGCTCCGTGCAATTGGCAAGAAGTTGGATATTCTGCAATGCACTGATCGAGAAAGGGTCTTATTTGCTTCTCATCAGTTGAATGGACCCGCATCTGAGTGGTGGGATATCTTAACCGCCTCTCATGCCAATCCTCAGGCTATTTCATGGAATGAATTCGTGCAAAGTTTCCGCAAGGCTCATATCCCATCAGGCACTATTACTCTGAAGAAGAAGGAATTCAGAGCTCTACGTTAAGGAAGCCGCACAGTGAATGAGTACCTGCAGAAGTTCAACCAATTGGCGCGTTACGCACCAGAAGATGTGGCTTCAGATGTGTCAGACCTGGATTTTTCAACCCGTAATCTCTCAGTGCCAAATCGCATTATTCCACGGATCGATGATAATGCACATGATACATCATGAATCATTTCATACATCGTTGAATCCACATCAAGCCATAATATTATTACATAGCATAGGTGAAGTTAGACCTTCACCAAGGTGTAGTTGTTACAGTAGGGCCGGGCAGGCCAAATATTTACATTACAAAAGTCCAACAGCGGAAGTGATACAAAGTAGGCCTTTAAACCACAAGCAAAGACTGAGGGCAAAAGTGGTCATACAAATATTACTAGGGCTCTAATAATATTTGGATGAAGCCACACCTTAGTCTAGAAGCCTATGGCTCTTAAGCGCGGATTATTCGTCCTAATTCTCGACGCGGTCTTCTCCATCCATAGTGTGTGCTTCCTCGTAGGCATAAGGATCTTGAGTTCCCGAATCGGATTTTGGTATTGCGAGTGAGCACACTAACCACCGTGCTCACGAGTCAACACACGTAATCACGAGGGTAGTATGCAAGGCTTTTAACAAGGGAAGGCTCAGGTTATTTTGTTTGCTGAAATGTGCTTTTTGAACTATAATACTTAAAGCTCCCTAAGACCTAGCCAGTTAAATTTTCAACATGATACTTAATGACATATACTTTTATTTCTATCGAATCAGAGACCATCCACCATTACATGGTCTCTGCTCCTCATCTCATGCCTTGACGTTATAACCGCTTACTTTACCAGGGGACGACACCTAGGACAACTCAAACAAGGGCCTTTCTCGCCTCCTCTTTTCCCATTTCCATCCACAAAGTTTTGAAGCGTAATTATATCTAGTTAAGTTCCCATGTCCGCCCTTGACCGTGGGCACGGCTATTCGAATAGTTTTTGACTCTGCAGAGTGTGTACACTTTACCCACATGAGATAGATCTGCTCATTGCCCCACGATTCCTTAGCCATGCGGTTGAGTAGACTATCACGAGCTTTTACGATGCATTTTCCTAGCGAGTTACGATCGCTAAGGTTTCCACTTCCTCCTGTGCGACCACCCTTCCGAAGCCCCTCTTGCGCCATCACGTCGGAGGATATGGCCATCCTCTACCGCCGTGTTCACACCGACGCAACTCTTACTAAGTCCATGCAAATTAGTTAGCCCCGCCACACTTTGCCGGCATGTGGTTGTACTTGTTGTACCGTGGGAGGTCATCACAAGATTCAGTCCTTAATGGTGATCTGGACGGCTCTACCACGATCCCCTTTTTTCTATCACGGCACCACTTTATCACAATTTGTGCTATCACGGCACCATTCAACACTCACACCCTCCAACTACCCGCCCAGATAATTAAGTATGTAGGATTTTTGGGGACAGAAAGTATTCATACCAACATATACCAGTCATCATCACAATGACCGCCCAACAAACTTCTCACATGTTTGAAAGTGATGCTTGGCGTTCTCACGCCCATGAATATCTAAGCGATTCTAAGCATGGCATATAGTTACGGACTTATTTTCAAAGGCGTTGTAACATTATTACTTTTACTAGGCGACAAGGATCACTTAGTCAAGCATATTGTAAAGGATGTATACTAAACCAAGAAAACATGGGTGTATATCTAAAGCTGAAATTAACATGCCTTGCAACATAAATATAAGCATGCAATTTGTAATACTTAAAATAAAATACTTTATTGAAAGCATGGGCTCAAAATGATCAAAGCATTGACTGCCTTGGATGCAAAGGTCGGGGTTCGGGTGTTGGAGTCTACAGAATGCGACTTCCTCTTCTTGGGCCTCGAAGCTACGTTTTATATCTTGAAAATTTAGATAAAAATCATCACAACAATCAAACAACACAATAAAAATTTGAACAAGCTTCAAAATGTTGGTTCTAGTTCCATTAGGTAGCCCTTGATTTTAGATGAATTTAGAAATTGGTTTCACTAAATTTGGAGCTAAAATGAATAAGTTATACACATTTGAATGCTTTCGGTTTAATTAAATCTAAAATTAATAAATCGACGGTGGGGCCCATGTCGGATGGCCTTTCAGTGGCGCCGACACGTGGGGCCCGGCGAGGGCTTCACGCCCGCCCGCTGCCCCGACAGCGGGGCCCGGAGGCGGCGGCGGTGTATCGTGGTCGGCTGACGGTGGGGCCCACATCGTGAAAAAAAAAGAAAGGCTCAACCTCGGTGACTGCGTGAGCGGGCTCCAGCGCTGGAGCTAGGGAAAGAGTGAGCGGCGATAGCCAAGTCGCCGCTCGAGTTTTCTCACCTTATAGGGGTAAATATACCCTTAAGGTATGCGTGGGAGGTGGCGAGGCGAGGCAGGAGGCCGAGGGGCGGCGGTCGCCGTCGGCGAGGTTGGCCCGACAAGGTCGGGAGTGCCAAGCGCGTTCGGCACCGTGGTGAAGCTTCCGCCGAGTCGGGGAGGGTCGGGATCATGGAGAAGGGTCGTCGTCGTGCGGCGGCGGCTCGGGAGGCTTACGGCCGGCGAGCTACGGTCATCGGTGAGCTCGGGAGATGCCGGAAAAGCTTGGCGGCGATCTGGAGATGGTGTGGGAGCAAGGAATCGAGCTCCCACAACGAGATCGATGTAATCGCGCGCGAGGCCGGCAGGGAGTTGGGAAGAAAGAGGTTCGCGGCACTTGGGTGGTCATGGGCGATTAAGCGCGTGGAAGGATGGGGAAGCATGGCGATCCCTTTGAGGTGACCCACGGGCTTTATAGCCGACCGGAGTGGGGTGCCCACAGCGGACCCGCCATGGGACACGGCGGCGGTGCCGGCGGCAGCGTCGGCGGCGACCACGGCGGCGGGGGTGTGGTGGTCGCGCCAGGTCGTGGCGGAGAGAGCGGGTCCGTCAGGCGGAGGAGGAGGAAGGAAAAAGGGGCGGCCAGCGCAGCGGGCCCGCTTGTCGGAGAGAGGCGTGGTGAAGGCGACCGCGGGCGGCGAGGTGGCGCGGCGACAACGTGGCGCCGCCGGGATCGAACACGTCTTGGCCCGGGGTGGGAGGCGGATCCGAGGCGGCGTGGGCGGATCCGGTCCGTCCACGCGTCGGCGGGGTGGGGATGGGTTTTATTTTGATTTTGAATTTCGAAATACTAGAGGGCATAATACAACTCGGAAAAATATTAAATTACCAAAGAAAAATTCGAGAAAATTCACGAAATCCCTAGAGGTATTCTTGGGTTTAAGAAAATCTTTTCCCAACAATGTGGTTATTACATTTAATATTCTTGGGCCCACAACCGTCCCTTTTCTTTTCCTTTTATTTTCTCCTCTTTTCTTTTCTAAGTGGAGGTATATTTACTTTATGTAAAACACATATACATATGTATATCTAAATTTTTCCTACTTATTTCTACCATTTTATACCTAGCATTTATGTCTTTGTTTCTTTGAAAAAAATCTATTTATGTTAACTTTTGGAGCTTTCTTTGTGGAACATCTTTTCAGATTCGAATTCAAATTTAGAATTCTCTATTAATTAAGCAGTGGGTTTTCCTTCTTTAGCATTTTATGGTTTGGGTTCTTTCCGAAGTTTTAAGAAAAATATTTTCAAAGCACAACTCCACACAACATATTACGTAGTATTTCACAATATCTTGCTCTGGTTCCTCTAAGTTTTCAGGATGTTACAAACCTACCCCCTTAAAAGAATCTCGACCCCGAGATTTGGCTTAGCTAGAAAATAAAGCGGGGTAATCTTTGCGTAGCTGATCTTCACACTCCCAAGTGGCTTCTTTCTTTGAATGGTGACTCCACTGCACTCTGCACAAGCGAATAGATTGGGTCCTGGTTCTCTTTTCCACTGTGTCCAGAATTTTGATGGGACGTTCCTTGTAGGTTAGGTCCTTTTCGAGCTCGATGGCTTCTAACGGGCCTCGGTCTTACGGCACTCATAAGCACTTCTTCACCGGGACACATGGAAGACATTGTGTACTTCGACATGTTTGGGGTAAGGTTGGGCGATAGCATCCTCTCCTTCTTGGCTACAATAGGAATGGCCCAACATAGCGGGGTGAGCTTGCCTTTGACCTTAAATCTCTTGACTCCACGCAAGGGCGACACCTTCAAGTACACGTGATCTCCGACTTCAAAACTTAGGGGCCTTCTTCTTTTATCGGTAGTAACTCTTTTGCACAGATGGTCGCCAACAATCGATCTCTAATCGATGAACTTTTCTTACCTTGCCTCGAGTTTCGGGACCAAACACATAGTTTTCTCCCACCTCGGACCAATGGGTGGGGTCAGGCATTTTCTGCCAGATAGAGCTTCAAGGGGACATCTTGAGTTGTATTGGTAGGCTGTTGTTGTAGGCAAACTCGGCATAGGGTAGACATTTATCCCATTCCTTCGTGAAGTCTAGTGCACATGCCCGAGCATATCTTCTAATATTTGATTTACTCTTTACGCTTGTCCATCGGTGCGGGATGGTGGCGGTCTTGAAATCTAAATGGGTACCTAGGGCTTCATGCGACTTGCCCAAAATGTGAGGTAAACGGGAACCTCGATCGAAACAATTAAGCTTTGGTGCGCCGTGCGAGACACACGATGCGGGACATGTCTGACTCAACTAACTTATCTCCCTTGTACGTTGTTTTGACGGGAATGAAGTGGGCCACCTTGGTTAATCTATCAACGATGACCCAGACTGAGTCATAGCCTGACTTCGTTCGCGGGAATCCGGTGATGAAGTCCATGCCAACTTTCTCACATTTCCGTTGGGGTATTTGCAGGGGCTGTAGCAATCCTGCCGGCCTTTGGTGCTCGACCTTCACTCTTTGATGACATCACAAGCGGTGATGTGCTCGACATGTCCTTTTCATACACGCCACCGATATCTTGCTTCATATCTTGGTACATTTTGTACTCCTGGATGAAGGAATATGCGAGCTATGCGCTTCCAAGCATCGATCCTTAAGGTCCTTTTGGTGGGTATGAAATACGGTTTCCGTATTTTAGAACTCCTTGATGATCCAGAGTCATTTTAGGGGCCTTCCCTTCTTCCATTGATTTCTTCAACCTCAAAACAGTTGGGTCTCCTCTCTGTGCGTCTTCTATCATTTCTTCAATACTTGTTTGATCTTCCAGGGTGGTTAGGGCTCCTTCTTCTACGATCCCTATGTTCAGGGCCGTCAGCTCTTTATATAGTTCAGCCGGTGTTCACGAACCATAAGATTATTGCGATGAGCCTTCCGACTCGGGCGTCCGCCACTCGTTAGCTTTTTCGGGTGGTAGTGGACACTCATGTCATAATCTTTAATCGCTCTAGCCACCTTCTTTGCCTCAAATTAAGATCTGTTGGGTGAAGAAGTACTTGAGGCTCTTGTAGTGCATGTAGATATCACAATGATTGCCAATGAGATAGTGCCTCCAGATCTTGAGGCATGTACTACTAAGCTAACTCCAAGTCATGGGTTGGGTAGTTGGCTTCGTGGTAGCTGCACGGATGCATACGCCACAACCTTGCCTCCTTGCATCAGCACACCCCCTAGCCCTTGATGTGACCCATCGCAGTACACTTCAAAGTCCCGACGTACATCGGGCAGAACCAGTACTGGGGTGGTAGTCAATCTCTTCTTGAGTTCTTGAAAACTCTCTTCGCATGCCTTGGTCCACCAAAAGCACTGCTCTTTCTTGAGCAAGCGAGTCATCGGTACGACAATTCGGAGAACCCCTCAATGAACCGCCTGTAGTATCACTCGCTAATCCGAGCTCCGTACCTCGGTGGTGAGGTAGGCTACTGCCATTCCGTTACTGCAGCAATTTTAGCGGGGTCAATAGACACCCCTTTTGCAGACACAATATGCCCTAGGAAGCTGATGTCCTGCAACCAGAACTCACACTTGCTGAATTTGGCATAGAGTTGATGTTCCTTCAGCCTTACTAGTACCAAGCGTAAATGCTCGGCATGCTCGTCTGCGGTTTTGGAGTAGATGAGAATATCATCGATGAACGCTACCACAAACTTATCCGGTAATCCTCAAGACCTTGTTCATGAAATTCATGAAATAGGCGGGGGCATTGGTCAATCAAAAGACATAGCGTAAACTCGTCTGACCCATATCTAGTAGTGAATGCGGTCTTGGGATGTCTTCCGGCCTAATCTTCAGTTGGTGATAACCTGACCTTAAATCAATCTTGGAGAATAATGTGGCTCCCCCAAGCTGATCAAATAGGTCATCGATCCTAGGCAGTGGGTACTTATTCTTGATAGTTACTTCATTTAAAGCCCGATAATCTACACACATCCTAGCGGTGCCATCCTTCTTCTTTACAAAGATCACCGGGGATCCCCAAGGTGAGGAACTCGGCCTGATAAAACCTTTGTCCTGTAGCTCATGAAGTTGCTTCTTCAATTCTTCTTGCTCATCTATGGTCATCTGTATGGTCTCTTGGAGATAGGGGCACACAGGCTTCAAGTTGATAACAAACTCGAGATCTCTACTTGGTGGCATACCCGGTTCCTCGGGAAGACTTGATATAGTCTTGTACCACCATCATTCCTTCTAGCGGTACATCTTCACAATAATATATTTCTCGGCCCATCTATACGGTGGGTCCACCTTTACCACAATGGTCAGTCCTGGGCACTAGGTCAACTTAACTTGCCTCAAGGCACAATCTAATATTCCTTGGTGTCGGCTAACGGTCCATCCCTAGTATAATATCCAAGGTGCGGGAGGTTAGCACGACTAAATCTGCTAGGAATATAAATCTTTCCATGATAATTTCTACCTCCGGACACACTAAGGTGGCATTAATCATCCTGCGGGTGAACTAAGCACCAATGCTTTCTTCAGCAATGTGGACAAATTAAGTTTATCCACATACCTTTTTGCTATAAATGAATGTGATGCCCCAAAATCAAAAAGGACACGTCTTTGGTAGTGTCTTGACAGAGAACGTACCCAGTAGGACTCCAGCAGCCTCCTCAGCTTCTTCCGCGGTGACATGATTAACCCTTCCTCGATTTGGAGTCGATGCATACTGTTGGACCGAGGGCCCGATTCCCTCTGCTGCCCAAGGGACTCCAGGCCTCCTCGGCTTCTTCCAAGGTGACATGATTAACCCTTCCTCGATTTGGAGTCGATGCACTGTTGGATCGAGGAGCCCGATTCCCTCTGGTGGTCTTTGAAGCTTGGCCTCGGTGGGGGTAGTGCCCAAATTGAACTTCACCGAGTGGTGCCGCGTAGGCGTGATAGGCGTAGTGCCCTTATCCCCACGTTGAAGCAATTGAAGGAGGTCGCGGGATTTGTTCCTGCAAACTGGCCCGAGGGGCGAGGAGTCTGGAACGTGCTACCACCGGGACGAGGTGTTGGGTTTGGGCTCTGAGATGGGGTTGTCCCTGAGAAGGGGGAATTGTTGAAGAACCTTTGGATGAACCTTCCCTGTGGTCGCTGAACAACCTGCTTCCGTTTGCGACTAGCCTCCAGGTTCTTCTTCTCATTTTCCAGGACCAACGCCTTATTCACCGGTGGTGGCGGGAAGTCTGCGTGATGAGTCTGCACACGGAGTTCTTCATTCATCCTTGAAGAACCGGTCAACTTTTTTCTCTTCATCGGCCACATCCTTGGGGCGTAATGGGCCACCGATTAAACTTGGTAAGATATTCATTGGTGACAGCCGCCTTCTTCAAAGTTCAATTCATTCTTCTTCATTCGCATTACACCACCGGATGAAATTGGCCTTAAAGGCCGCCTTGAATTCTGTCCGTTATAGTTCTTGCTAGCTCGGTGGGGTATCCTCATATCCTTTGGTGGCCAGGTAATTCTCCCACCAGGCAGCCGCGGCCCCTTGGAGTTGATGGGTCGCAAAAAGCACTTGGTCACCCTCTGCAGATTTGGCCAAATGAAGCTTCCTTTACGTGTCCCAGCCCAATCTTCCGCCTCTAGGGGCTCATCGCCCGGCGAAGGTAAGGCCAAGTCACGATGAAGTCGCCCGGTCGAGGCGTGAGCGTTGGTGGGGTCTGGCGCTGCGTAGATAGCCTGAAGTATTTGCGTTTGCTGCGCCATCACTTGTGCCATGGACGGGTTAGCTGGTGGGGGTGGGAGGTTTACCCTTGACCCGGGCCTCTTCCCTTCCCGCTTCTGCGCTTCTTGGTAGCTTCCATACCGCATGTCGGGTTTGATCCAGCTTGTGCGCGGGTAACTCTATGGCTAGCCATCTGTAATTTATTCAAGTATTATTTTAAACAGCTGTCCTAATTTCAGCCAGACTAGTAGTCTATGACCATCATACAAAAGAACCAAATCCAACGTCAAACAGCAAGAAAGTTTTCAAACACAAGGCCGATTTCATTAAGCATAGATAACACATCACATAGCCAGCTTTCTATGGCCGCACAAGCCATGCTGAGCTTTACAAACATACACATACTTAGCGTTCATAATTATACATACACGGGACTAGAACACGTGCACGCTACTACTAGTAAGGCGGGGCATGCGCTTGCAAACACTAGCCAAACTCCAGCAAGCACTGTACTAAGTGACCCTCGTACTGCCTACTCCTCCATGTTGCCAACACTGGGACTGGAGGGGGTATAGTCCGTACACTGGGAACGGGACCTACTACCACTAAACTCAGACGGGTCGGTGTCGGAGTGGGAGCGTGAACGGCTGCGTCGAGTCTCTCCTCGGTGGGGCGGTCGAGGCCACAGGGGCCGCACGCTCTACGTCTTTGTGAGCTCAGTGCGAGTCCCGGAACTCAAGCGAGGTCTTGGAACTAGGGTCGGTGTGGCGTCTGCTGAGTGCAGGCGCGGGCGGCCGCCTCTGCTTGGCCTCTGCCAAGGCCCGCCAGCTGTGGGCGAGCTGCTCTGCAAGGAGTCCACCTCGATGTGGCGTGCGAGGGCGCTCAGTCGCGGTGATCTCCTCCTGTGCTACCACATGGGCTGTACCCATGGCCCGAGTGAGGTCTACCTGGTGTGTAAGCCTCGGGTCGTCCTCCAACTCTGTCACCGTGGTCCCGTCGTACCTCGCGTGCTCTGTCCGCAGTGGGTGGTAGGTGAAGGTGACTCTAACACCAGGTCGCGTGGATGTAGCAAAGTCGGGCCGCGCGGGGGCGGCGTCTGCGATCTTCGCCACCAGCTCCTCCGGTGGCTAGTGCAAACACGTGAGGCTGGTCTCCCTCGCGTTGGGGGTCGATGAAGATCTCCACTAACTAGGACTCGTCTCCTCCTATCCTGGTCCTCCGACCGCGGTAGATGGGCGCGTCTTCGTAGCCCAAGTAGTGGAGTAGTTTGCGAAGTATATCCGCAAACTCTCCCTCACGCACTCCGTGAGCGAAGAAGTCCCAGTGTCCAACGTCTGCAGCTCCTGACATCTGTAATTAAGTAATATCGTTAGTAATTTTCAAAATATCAACTGAAAAGTAGAACAGAGTAGAGCTAGGAAGGATGAGGGAAGAAATGTTACGCTATATTTTTAAGAAACTCATTTTATACATTTTTCAATATACGCAAGCCTAAATACTAACGACCACCTAAGGTTTTACCCTACGATCGTATGCTCGATACCAGCTCTGTCAGACCCGGATTTTTCAACCCAGAATCTACTGTGCCAAATCGCATTATTCCCTGGATCAGTAGATAATGCACACAGATACATCGTTGAATCTTTTCTTACATCGCTGAATCCACATCAAGCCATAATATTATTACATAGCATAGGTGAAGTTAGACCTTCACCAAGGTGCAGTTGTTACAGTAGGGCCAGGCAGGCCAAATATTTACATTACAAAAGTCCAACAGCGGAAGTGATACAAGTAGGCCTTTAAACCACAAGCAAAGACTGAGGGCAAAAGTGGTCATACAAATATTACTAGGGCTCTAATAATATTTGGATGAAGCCACACCTTAGTCTAGAAGCCTACGGCTCTTAAGCGCGGATTATTCGTCCTAATTCTCGACGCGGTCTCCTCCATCTGTAGCAGGTGCTTTCCTCGTAGGCATAAGGATCTTGAGTTCCCGAATCTGGATTTTTGGTATTGCGAGAGTGAGCACACTAACCACCGTGCTCGTGAGTCAACACACGTAATCGATGGGTAGTATGCAAGGCTTTTAACAAGGGAAGGCTCAGGTTATGTTTGCTGAAATGTGCTTTTTGAACTATAATACTTAAAGCTCCCTAAGACCTAGCCAGTTAAATTTTCAACATGATACTTAATGACATATACTTTTATTTCTATCGAATCAGAGACCATCCACCATTACATGGTCTCTACTCCTCATACCATGCCTTCAGCGCTATAACCGCTTAATTTACCACTGGGACGACACCCAGGACAACTCAAACAAGGACCTTTCTCTGCCCTCCTCTTTTCCCATTTCCATCCACAAAGTTTTTGAAACAGAACTATATCTAGTTAAGTTCCCATGTCCGCCCTTGACCGTGGGCACGGCTATTCGAATAGTTTTGACTCTGCAGTGTGTACACTTTACCCACATGAGATAGATCTGCTCATTGCCCCACACGATTCCTTAGCCATGCGGTTGAGTAGACTATCACAGAGCTTTTACGATGCATTTTCCTAGCAGAGTTACGACCGCTAAGGTTTCCACTTCCTCCTGCGACCACCCTTCCGAAGCCCCTCTTACGCCATCACGTCGGAGGATGTGGCCATCCTCTACCCGCCCGTGTTCACACCGACGCAACTCTTACTAAGTCCATGCAAATTAGTTAGCCCTGCCTACACTTTGCCAGCATGTGGTTGTACTTGTTGTACCGTGGGAGGTCATCACAAGATTCAGTCCTTAATGGTGATCTGGGCGGCTCTACCACGATCCCCTTGTGCTATCACGGCACCACTTTATCACAATTCGTGCTATCACGGCACCATTCAACACTCACCCTCCAACCACCCGCCCAGATAATTAAGCATGTAGGATTTTTGGGGACAAAAAGTATTCATACCAACATATACCAGTCATCATCACAATGACTGCCCAACAAACTTCTCACATGTTTCAAAGTGATGCTTGGGCGTTCTCACGCCCATGAATATCTAAGCAGTTCTAAGCATGGCATATAGTTACGGACTTATTTTCAAAGGCGTTGTAACATTATTACTTTTACTAGGGCGACAAGGATCACTTAGTCAAGCATATTGTAAAGGATGTATACTAAACCAAGAAAACATGGGTGTATATCTAAAAGCTGAAATTAACATGCCTTGCAACATAAATATAAGCATGCAGTTTATAATACTTAAACCAAAATACTTTATTGAAAGCATGGGCTCAAAATGATCAAAGCATTGACTCGTCTTGGATGCAAAGGTCGGGGTTCGAGGTGTTGGAGTCTACAGCAGCGGCAGCTTCCTCCTCTTGGGCCTCGGAAGCTATGTTTTATATGCGCGAAAATTTAGATAAAAATCATCACAACAATCAAACAACACAATAAAAATTTGAACAAGCTTCAAAAATGTTGGTTCTGGTTCCATTAGGTAGCCCTTGATTTTAGATGAATTTAGAAATTGGTTTCACTAAATTTGGAGCTAAAATGAATAAGTTATACATATTTGAATGCTTTCGGTTTAATTAAATCTAAAATTAATAAAATCGACAATGGGGCCTTTGTCAGGGGACAAGCTGCTGGCGTGACTGCACACGGGGCCCGTGGCGTGGTGGCTCACGCCCGCCCCCGCCTCGACAAGCGGGGCCGGGAGGCAGCTCACTCCGCCTCGCGTGGCCCCGACAGCGGGGCCCACCTGTCGGGAAAATAAAAGAAGGCTCAACCTCGGGCGCGTGGTGGGGGCTCGAGCCGCACCGAGGGAGCTAGGGGAAGAGAGTGAGCGGCGATAGCCAAGTCGCCGCCGAGTTTTGCTCACCCTTATAGGGGTAAATATACCCTTAAGGTATGCGTGGAGGCGGCGGGCGGGCGGCACCGAGGCCGAGGGAGGCGGCGGTCGCCGCCGGCGAGGTAGGCCCGACGAGGTCCGGAGTGCCAAACGCGTGCTTGGCACCGTGGTGAAGCTTCCGCCGAGTCGGGAGGGTCGGGATCACCGGAGAAGGGTCGTCGTGCGTGGCGGCGGCGGCTCGGGAGGCTTACTACCGGCGAGCTACGGTCGTCGGCGAGCTCGGGAGATGCCGAGAAAAGCTTACGACGATCTGGAGATGGTGTGGGAGCAAGGAATCGAGCTCCCAGAGCGAGGATCATTGTAATCGTCATGAGGGGCCGACGGCCGGAGTTGGGGAAGAAAGAGGTTCGCCGGCACTTGGGTGGCTGCGGGGGCGATTAAGCGCGGTGGAAGGATGGGGGAAGCATGGCGATCCCTTTGAGGTGACCCACGGGCTTTATAGCCGACCGGAGTGGGCTGGCCACGGCGGACCTGCCGCGGACACGGGCGGTGCCCCAAGGCATGATGTTGTCGTGGCGACCACGGCGGCAGGGTGTGGCGGGTGGTGGGCGGCGTGGGCCTTCCCATGCCGATGCCCCTCTGCGGGATTCCAAAGAGCGGTCGCGCCGTGTCGTGGCGAAGAGAGGGGGTCCGGCGCGAGGAGGAGGAAGATGGGGGCGGCCGGCAGCGGGCCCGCTTGTCGGCGGAGAGAGGCGCGGCGAGCGCGCCGCGGGCGGCAAGATGGCGGCGACGACAACGTGGCGCCGGGATCGAACACGCTGCGTCCGGCCCGGTGGAGGGCGGATCCGGGCGACGATGGCGGATCCGGTCCGATCCACGCATCGGCGGGGGGGGGATGGGGTTTTTATTTTTGATTTTGAATTTCCAGAAATACTAGAGGGCATAATACAACTCGGAAAAATATTAAATTACCACCAAAAATTCTAGAAAATTCACAGAAATCCCTAGAGGTATTCTTGGGTTTAAGAAAATCTTTTCCCAACAATGTGGTTATTACATTTAATATTCTTGGGCCCACAACCGGTCCATTTTCCTTTTCCTTTTTATTTTTCTCCTCTTTTCTTTTCTAAGTGGAGGTATATTTACTTTATGTAAAAACACATATACATATATATATCTAAATTTTTCCTACTTATTTCTACCATTTTATACCTAGCATTTATGCCACTATTACTTCTTAATTTTAAATCTGTCTTTGTTTCTTTGAAAAAATCTATTTATGTTAACTTTCGAAGCTTTCTTTATGGATCATCTTTTCATATTCGAATTCAAATTTAGAATTCTCTATTAATTAAACAGGTGGGTTTTTCCTTCTTTAGCATTTTATGGTTTGGGTTCTTTCCCGAAGTTTTTAAGAAAAATATTTTCAAGAGCACAACTCCACACAACATATTACAGAGTATTTCACAATATCTTGCTCTACAGTTCCTCTAAGTTTTCAGGATGTTACAAGATGAAGCGAAGCAAGAAAGGTTCTTGGAGGGCCTGAATGACAACATCTCCGTACAATTGATATCCAATGACTATGCAGATTTTCATCAATTGGTCAGCAAGGCCATTCGCCAGGAGGGCAAGAATGTGGAGATCGAAAATCGGAAGAGAAGAATGTCTACCCAGCACATGAACCCTGGAAGCTTCTCCAAGGTAAGAAGAACCTTACCGTAGGCCAACAAATTCCAACCGTCACCAGCAACAAAAGAGCTAGTACCAGCGAACACCTCTACCGACACTGAAGACAACAAAGCTCTGATATTTGGCTTTCCACCGAAGGACCAGAACCCTGCAGCTGGTGTTACCTGTTTCAACTGCCATGAGACAGGACACTATGCAAACAATTGCCCCAAGAAGCAGCAAACAATGAAGAATGGTACACCCGGAACACCAACCACCAACAACCTCCAGATCTCCGCTCAAGTCGCACAGAGTAAGATCCAAACCTGTTTCTTTGCTAGCCCGTCCGAATCTTGGGGACAAGATTCATTTTAAGGGGGTAGTTTGTAACAGCCTAACTGTTATTTTCAAAATTTTAAGAAAAAAACTTAAATTAAATAAATTTGGTCTAAAATAAAAATTGCAGTATTTTTGTGCCCAAGTTTTAATTTGGGTTTGCCACAATTCTGTGTTTGAAAAAGCTGGAGTTGAAAAGTATTTTAAAAGACAACCTAAAAATATTATTAAATAAATTTAAATTTTGATGTTGTATAAAATTCTATGTCAAATTAATGATTTGGATTTGTTTGGATTTTTATTGGGTTTTCTAAGTTTTCTGGAGTTTTAAAATCTATTTTGTAATTAAAAAAATATTTTAGGTATATAAAAAAAATATAAGATACAACATTATGTTGAAAATATTTTATCTAAGTCCAAAATATCTCCAGGAACTTCTGTGATTTTTTCTGGAATGTTTGGAGTTTATTTCATATTTTTCTGAGCTATATTTAATTTTTTCGGGTTTTATGAAAATCAAAAACTAAAATCAGAAAATAATTTCCTCCTCCTCCGGCCGCCACGTGGAGGGCAGATTGCGCCCACGACGCGCCATCCTGCCGTCGCCCATCCCGCCTTCCTCCCTCTCCGCTCGCCACGTGTGCGCCGCGATTCGCCACGCCTACTCCCCACCCAATCCGCCCCGTCCACCCGCTTCCCTTCCCTCGGCCACCCGATCCGCCCTGAGGCCACGCGGCCTCATCTCCGCTGCCCACTCCTTCTCCTTCCCTTCTCTCTCTGCGCTGCGGGCCTAGCTTGTCAGGCCCTTCTCCCACCTCTCCCTTCTTCTCCAGCGCGCCGCCGCCATTAAAGCCCTGCCTGAGCTCTTTAATGCCGCCGTTACCTCTCGTCTGGCCGGGGAAATGACGCCATTAAGTGCCCTCTTCACTCCCGAGTCCGTTTGCCTGTTTCCTCCTTTAAACCTCTTTATCGCCGCCGTTTCAAGCCACTTGTCGCTTTAAACCGCGAGTAATCGCGCCGATTACTCCTCCCCGCTCCTATTTAAGCCCGTCCTCCCCTCCTTTTCCTCTTCCCCATGCGCTGAGACCTCTTTTCCCCCTCTCTTCCGTGCCCGAGCTCCCCCCGCGTCTGCGCCTTCGGTTTTGCCGCCGCCGCCAACTCCGGTGAACAATCGTTGTCGCCTCGGTCGCCCTCGAGCCCCTCCGTCTCCCTCTTCGGCTCCACCACACCAAGACGCACCTCGGGCACCCTTCCGCCATGCCTCCCTGTCGCTGGAAAGCCGTCACCACCAGAGGACCCGAGCGCACCGCCGCCATCTTCGCCGCCGGCCCATTTTCGGTAATGTTCACGTCCGACCCCGAGTCTCTCCTCGGCCTATTCTTCCGTTCCGCCCGCCACATGCAGCCGTGCCGCCATTCACCGCGAGCCCGCCATCCTGTGCACTCTCCGCCGGCCCCACGTCGGCTCCCACAGCTGCGTGGCGGCGGCGTGGCGCCACGCCGCCACCTCGACACCTCCTCGCCCGGTCGGCGCTACCCGCCACCTCGGCCTCCCTCAGGTCCATGGACCTGGTCCATGTAGACCGTGGCCCACCTGCTCGTGTGACCACCCAGGTGGACGTCATAAACCCGATTTTCTTTAGGAAAATAATTCCTTCGACGCAATAAATCAATTTCGATACAAAAATAAATCGGAAAATCTATCTTTTCTTTTCTTCTAATTAAACTTCCGGAAGCCATAACTTTCTCATTTTAACTCCAATTTGACCCGTTCAAATTTCTAAATTCTTCTAAAATCTTAAAATACCCAAATCTAGACTCTTTTCAATTTTTTTGAATTTTATTTGAATTTTGTTTGATTTTATTTGTTTGGTTCTTCGCGCGTGTAGATTTCGATGATCTCGGAGAGAACGACTTCGACGATTCGAACCAGGTCTTAGAGCAAGGCAAGTTACACCTTTGATCATGTTGCTCCTAGTAATTTAAATTATTTATGTTGTTTTGAAAATATTATGCATGCGTACTTTTATTCAATCTAGTTTAAATTCAGTGTAAACTCTAGTTATGCCCAACCCCTTTGTGTATAGCCAAATTTGATATTGAACAAATATGCCTTGTGACCATAGCTGAAAACCTAGTTGGTACATTAGTATTAACTGGAAATTTTAGAATTGCTTAGCCATGCTTAGAACATTATGGTTTGGGATAATCTTTCACATGAAATGATAAACTTTAAAACTGAATTCTGGACTTTTGTGAGTCAAGAATGTTTATGAAATTATTTCCAAACAAAGTATAAAAAGTTGGTTTAGACTTAGGCAAATGGTTAGAGTGGTGGGTTCTTACAGGCATGCATTGTTGTTTGGTGACGCAATATTGATTGCTAGGCACAAGGGTATGTGGTTGGTGCCTAAGTCGATAAGGACCCGGTCCATGAGCTCTTGTTGCAAAGTCCTATCGTACTACCACAAGTCTGGCATGGAACAGACCTGGCCGAATAATTTGTGAAGTTCCAACTTGATCTCGCTATAGGCTGAATGTGGACGCGGCGTAGGCTGTGAGAAGTCTCACATGGCACAAGAGGGGCCTCCAACATGTGGATTCATGTTGTGGTGAAATCTTAGTGGCGGGGTGATTATGTTGACAATGGATCATTGTAAAGGCCTTGTTTGATTTTCGATCGCACACCTACGGAAGCGTGTAGTGTCCGACATTATGAGATTATCATATCTTGTGGGTAAACGCACAAGCTCTGAGTGTATAACCTATCACGGATAGCCGTGCCTACGGTCATGGGCAAGCCGAGTAAAGTTTTCACGGATTAGACTTTGTTTTGAAAATGGTTTATGAAAACCTTATGGATGGATGGAATCCATGAGAGATTTTGAAAACCTTATGGATGAATGGAATCTATGAAAGATTTTGAAAATCGTATGGATGGATGGAATCCATATGAGTTCGTTTTGGAAAAGATGGTCCGGGTGGGATGCCCGTGGTTAGGTTGGTGTAGGGGATGGACCTACACTAACGTTAATTATTTTGATTACAATGTTGTTTTACTTACTGTAAGAAATTCCGCTTTTGCACTTACTTTATGTTATTTATTCCAATGATGCCTTTTATGCAAATTAACCATACTATCCTTCCTTTGATATTCCATATGCATGCATTAACTCTGTTATACCACCTGGTGTAACTTGTGGAGTACTTTTTGTACTTATGTTGCTCAATTTAACTCTTTCAGAGGAAGGATTCGACGACTTCGGTGAGGATTGCGTCTAGGCCACGTCTTACAATCATTTGTCTTTGTTATCACTGTGTGCACTAGCTTTTCCTGGGATAGTGCGATTAACACAAAGGGTTTCAGAGTTGTTGCTCCGGGTCCCGACAAATAATAATAGCGATCCAGATTCCATCCACCATTACATGGTTTCTGCACCATATGCTAACCTTTCAGCGTTATAACCGTTTACCTTATGATTGGGGTGACACCCAGGGCAACTCAAATCAGGGCTTTTCACTACCCACCACTTTTCCAATTCCACCCACAAAATTTTTGAAATAGAACTATATCTGATTAAGTTCCCATGTTCGCCCTTGACCGTGGGCTCGGCTATTCGAATAGTTTTCA
This sequence comes from Bonia amplexicaulis, assembly GCA_036346245.1. Taxonomy (NCBI): domain Eukaryota; kingdom Viridiplantae; phylum Streptophyta; class Magnoliopsida; order Poales; family Poaceae; genus Bonia; species Bonia amplexicaulis. The sequence continues at coordinate 27,086 of JAYGGG010000161.1, read as the reverse complement.
CTCTGTAGAGTTTGTACACTTTAATCACAAGAGACAATCTGCTCGTTGCTCCACATGATTCCTTAGTTATGTGGTTGAGTAGACCATCACAGTAACTTTTCAATATATCTGGCCCCTTTTGTGATCTCACCCTATGGGATGCTCTCACTTGCGGTGGGTCTCATACGTTGCACGGGACGTAACCACGGATACTAGCGCATTCGGACTCCACTCTCCACAACGCTAGCACGACTGGTACTTCACCCTCCTCTTGGTGTCCCTTTAGGTCTCCCCTTGCCCTTGCAATATTCCATTCCTTTTCACTACCGGTGAGATGAGTTCGGGGGTTTCGATAGATTTACTTAGCCAAGTTGCAATTTGCAGACTTGTGGTTGTACTATTTTACATAGGAGGTCATGACAAGATTCAGTCCTTAGTGGTGTCTAGGCAGTTTTACCATAATCCACACACCATTCTTCCACTGCATCACACCAGCCCCCATACCATCTGCCCAGATATTTAAGCAAGTTGGGGTTTTTGGGAGCATAAAATAATCATGTCAAAATATACCAGTCATTTCCACCATGACTTCCCAAATCAGTTTCTCATGATTAAAAGTGACACTTACGGAATTTTGGTGCCCCCAAGTATCTAAGCAATACTAAGCATAGCGTATAATTAAGGACTTATTTTTGAATATTTTACCATTATAATTTAGTAGGGTGACAAGGCTCAAATATTTAAATATTCCAAAGGAGATGTAATACAAACAAGTCAAATAATGGGCATATAACTAGAATTTTAAAACAAACATATATTTACATATGAAATAACAACATGCAATTTGATAATTTAAACAAAAGTGATTTGCAGAAAATGTAGGTTCAACATGATCAAAGTATTGACTCGCCTGGCGCGGTTTACCGCGGTCTTGATCGATCTCACTCGAAGCTTTTTCATTTGATGGTCTTGAGCTTCTAGTCTTTATCTTCACCTCGATCTTGTTCTCGCTTGATCCATTAATTCTTCGGGACTCCCATTTCTAATTACGCGCTAAAAAACTAAATCTAAATAAATGTAAATAACTCAAAAAGTTCAAATAACTTCGAATAAACTCAATTTAGCTTTATTATGAGTTAATGGGTGATTTGGGTGATTCGAGGCAAGGTCGATGGGGCGCAGAGTATTGATGGAGTCAAAAAGGGTTGGAGCGAAGTGATAAATGGCTAAGGGAAATCCGTCGAGATGGATGCCAAGAAAGGTTTATGGTGAAAGAATATTCACAGGAATATTCTGCTTCGGTTTTGGAGGATGGCTAGGTATAGCCGATGGTAGAATACTATAACTCGATTTCCTTATTTAATACTCTATTTTATTATTATTATTATTTTTATATTTATTAAGGAAATTCCATGAATCAGGTTAGACCTATGAACATGTGTAAGAGTTGTCTGGAGGTGTTGAGTATTATGTGCCAAGTGTTATCTTTTAAGAATTATGTTATGAGTTTAGTTTATTAAATTAATCTTTAGAGTATGTTTTCCTAGCAACTTCAGTTGTGGTATTTTATGGGGTTCTATTTACCAATTATTCTAAGTATCTCCAAATGATTAGTTTAATAATTCATTGAAGCACATGAGTATTTAATTATCTCATTGATGTTTAATAGTAATTTTTAGTACATTTATTTACTACTCCTCTACGACTATTGGTCATAATATTACATTATTCTTCAGATTATTCATTGACGAAATTATTCCACTGTCCGATGATCTAAGGCCATTATATTTTAATACCTAATTATGATCTTTTAATTGAAGGTACTCTGAGAATCAACTGGATTTTATATTTTATTATTTTACTTAGCATCTAGTATAATTGAATCTTAATTAAATTTTATTTACATTTGATTGAGCTTGCTATCCATAACTATATTTCACTACCATTATTACTAACTCACCGTTGAGATTTATTTATCGACGACGGGCTAATGGCGGGGATTATATTTTTAAATCATGAATTTCTAATTTAAAATGCATATTTCATTTTAAATGGTTCTGCATATCGTTTAATTAATTTTATAAAGCGGCATGATTTTGTCATTCACCTTGTTTCCTCTGGGTTGGGATTATTAAATTTGGATATTTTGCCAAAGCCATCTTTTACTAGTGCCCTTTAATTAATAATTAGATTTAAAATAAATAATAAAGGCACATTAATTATTCATATATTATAATTAATCCAATATTAAATCTTAAATAATCTTATTTACACCGAATCAAATTTATTACCATCCATGGATTAATTTCTAATTTTTTCCTTGATTTTCTTAATTGAAATGGATTAAAGAAAAATAAAATAAAATAAAAAGAAAAGGTAGGGACGGGGTTCGAACCTACGTCTCGTGCGTGAGACTTGCCTCGGTTAGCCAATTGGGTGGAGGCCCTGGGCTGACACAGTTAACACAAACAGAGACAATAGATGAGGGATAGCTGGGAGCCAAAACAGAGGAGGCTTGGGACGGCGCACGGTCGATGGCGTTGCTTGCGAGGGGCGGCCGGGGAGGCGCCAACGATGGCCAAAACGGAACCCTGATGCCAGATGAAAGCCGAGGAGGCGGCGTGCCGAGGAGCTCCGGGCGGGCGGGCGAGGCTCGATGGACGGGCGAGGGTGGAGCAGGTGCGGTCTTGTGGTGGGAGAGGGAGGAATTGGAGAGGAGTGTGAGCAAGAGAGAGTCGTGGGGAAGCTCACCGGGTGGTTTGCCGAGCCGAAGAAGGTCCATGGCGCGCCGGCGACGTGGATGGGAGGAGTTCCGGCGATGGTGGAGAATGCTCGAGGACACTGATGAGATGATCTGGAATGATGGAATCGATGGGAGGAGCCTCAGGGAAGCAATGGCGGCCGTGGAGGCGGTGACGACCGGTTTTGGGGAAGAAGTGGCGGCGGTGAGTTTGGTGCTTGCAAAACTCAATTAGCTCGGAGGGGAGGCTGATGGGGAGTGAGGACACGCCGTGACACTCAATTTGGGGAAATACTAGCCGTGGTGGCTGGAACACTGAGAAGAGGTGGTGGCCGGCATTCGGGATTGGGCGCGGGTGAGCTCGAGCCAAACACGGGAACAAAGAGGAATGAAAGGGAGGTGCAGGGAGCGAGCTAGTGGGCTACTTATAGCTCGGAGGGAGGGGGAGAAAATGTTACAGCTATTCTTTGGAGACGGGCGAGGGGCAGTAGCGCCGTGCGGTGGAGGCATGAGAGGCGCAGGGAATGGTGAGGGGATGGCGACACGAGCAACGTGACGGCGACGGAGGTGACGTGCACACAGCGACTGCGGGGCCAACCAGTCGGCGAGGCGAGCGCGACAGGAAGAATACAGAGCGAGGAGGGAGACGAAGAAAAGGGGAAGGGGTGGGGCCGGTCTCCAGCGAAGGATCGGGAGGGAGGAAAAGGGCCCGCAGGTAGAGAGAGAATCGGGAGGGGGCCGGCAGAAGAGGAAAAGAGAGGGAGGAAGAGATAGAAAAAGAAAAGGGCTGGGGCCACATGTAAGAGAGAGGAGAAAGAGTGAAGAATGAGAGAAAAATGAAAAGCTTTAGCAAGTCTTGAATTTTGGATTTTTAATTTGAATTTCTATTTCACATTTAACATTACTGATTTCAATTTTTGGGTTTTGTATATTCAACCTTGGGTTTTGTATGCTAATTGAAATAAAAGAAGGGATTTTTGGTTTAATCATTTAGAGATATATTCTAATATTCTTATTGAATTAAAAGAAGGGAATTTTGGTTTAATCATTTAGAGATATATTCTAATATTATTTTTGGTCTTATTTTATTTACTTGAATTTGAACTCAAGATTTTGGTATTTTGAATTCATGATCTGTAATGTTATTTTTCATTTTTATTATTTACATGATTATTATTTGCACTTGGGATTATTCTTGATTATTAATTTGCATGACACAAAACTCAGAAAGATTTCAAATAAATATTCAGAAGAAATTTGAATGCCAGTAAAATGCAAGAAAAAGCTTTAAAAATTCTATATTTTTGAATAACCGCATTTTAGGTCATCTACCGTCAACTTAGGGTATATCCTGCTTTCTTGCTTGTATACGCTTGGATCATGCAGCCAACTTTGCGCACGAGCTCGTCCCGCGCGCCTTTCCTTGATCATCGTCCCGGGCTTAATTTTGATATATTGCATAGAATAATTAAACGTAAACAGATCAAAGAAACAAAACAAATTTAACTCGATCTGTCTTAAGAGTAGCTATATATACATGGTGACAACAAGGCCAAGGCAAAGGCGGAGGTCGATGAAGTATTTAGTCCATTTGCTCTCTTCGAGCTTCGTTGACGGCCGCTTAGGGTTCTTCTTCATGGAACTGTTCCATGGTAACTAATTTCTTCTTCGACTGCAGGCATATATATATATATATATATATATCAATTAATTATTGGGCGGCATATCACATGCGTCACCTACGTATATACGGCTAAAGACAGTATGTATGTATGTATACATATATATATAGCCACTGAAATGGAAGACCATGGTATCTAGACACCAAACCTCCCTACATTTGGATTGCTTTTAGATACATACATACATAAATACATACATACATATACATACATATATACATACACATATATATTATATATATATAATATATATAATATATATAATATATATATATATATATATATATATATATATATATATATATATGTGTGTGTATATATGTATGTATATATATGTATGTATGTATAAGTGCAGGGGCATCCACCATATATAGGTGTAGATTGCCAACTGCCTAGTCACATCCAGCAGGGGCAGAGACATAACTCCTTTATGTATAGGTGCTGGTGAGGGAACTCACCAACGGAACCCACGGGAGCTCATGTCAACAAGCAAGGCGTCTCATGATAAAATAATGATCAACATAAATAAAAACGATTCATCTTCCTCTTGTTAATTAATGTAATAGTGTCACTGTCACATATCAATTGCAAATACAGTGATCTCCCAAACGACGACCACTGTTGGAAAATGAGCCACAATGAAAGCCGCTATGGCCAGCCGTGGCTCGCTGTCGTGACCAGATCGATGTGGCGATGTAACCAGTGTTACGAATTTCATCCGAAATTTCCCGAATTGACCAAAATTTCGTCCCTTTCGGCTAAAATTTGACTCTATTTGAAATTAGTTCAAATTTTATTTAAATTTTGGTTTAATTTTATCAAAAATTTGATTTTTTCGTTCGAAATTTGAACGAAATAAACGAAATTTCATTCTTTCGTTTCTTTCGTCTGCAGCCGAATTTTTTTTTTGCTTCTGAAAGATTAAACCCTGGATGTAACCAGGGAGCTTCCATCAACCACCACCGGCGGCCACCTCCACCGTCGCGTCTCTTCCTCGACTCCACTACGGGCCACCTGGATGTTGGGTTTTCTTGATTTGGAGTACCTCGAGGATGTCGTTTCCTGCGCAGATCCACTAAATGTCATTGCTGACCGCTTCTTCATCTTCTCTGATAAGCGCTTCTTCTGATATGCCTGAGATACAATTATGGAGATAATTGTATCAACCTTTATGTCTTATTCGGTATAACATTCTAATTTTTGGAGTTTTCTAGTTTTTTTGCCCAGAAAAATATTTTCAAAATTTAAGCAGATTATTTGAATTAATCAAAGCTTAAATTGAATTTTTATAAGTGAAAATTATTTAACATGAATGAAATAAATATAAAATTAAGTTCAAATTTTTATTTGTGTTCCTTGTGAGAAAAACTATTTTCTAGATTTTTTCCAAAATTTTCTAAGCTTAATTTCTATTTTTTTTGGCTTATTTAATTTTCCTGCTATTTTGTAAAGAGAAAATCTATTTAAAATGCTGGAAAATATTTTGGTCCAAACCTTCTCAGCCCAATCCCTCTCTTTCTCTCTCCTGCCTAGCCTAGCTTCACTTGAGCACTTGCCCGCCAGCCCATCTCTTCCCGGCCTAGTCAACTCATGCTCAATGCGTTGTTGATCGCTTCTTCCTCTTCTCTGACAACCGCTTCTTCTTAGAGTCATGCCCTAGATACAATCACGGTGATTGTTATGTCTATAGGCCAAATAGTAAACAAAGGGTTACGGGAAGACCACTAAGGGCTACCCGTAGCCTTGTATACACTAAAAGTGGGGAGGAACAACAAGGAGACATATATTTCTCATTATATATATATATATATATATATATATATATATATATATATATGTATATGTATGTACATGTGTATATGTATACATACATATGTATATGCATATATATACACATACATACATATACATACATATATACATATATATACATACATATACATACATATATATATATATACATACATATACATATATATATATATACATATACATATATACAGTGGCGGAACCAGGATCTAGCTACGCCCCGGGCTAAACCCCAACAATTTAAAACTAACGCCAATTTGTACCCATATCACGATATAACAATAGTATATCATAATTGGCTAATTATATTACCGATATGAAACTTGAGTTCAATACTAAACAAATAAATATAAAGCATAATAAGAAACATGGCATAATATTAAAATATATAAAATTTAACATGACAGAGATACAATTTGAGTACCTAAATTACGAAGATTTGCTCTCTATCCTATCCTGTCATTTCTTCATTAATAGTTGGACATGAACCAGAACCTGTAAAGGCAACATATAAGAGTAAATCAAACATGTGTATAAATAAATACGAACAACATGAAGTTTACATTTATAAGAAACTAACTTACCACTAGCACGAGATAATTGTTTCTTACGTGACCTCATCCCTTGAAAACGCTCTAAAATCTTATCATCATTAATGTTTGCAAATATGTCTCGTTCAATGTAGCATATCATAGTATGATTCATCCACTCATCATTCATCTTATTCCGTAAATCAGTCTTAATAATCTTCATAGCAGAAAAGGCTCTTTCTACGGTTGTTGTTGCCACCGGTAAAATCAAAGCCAACTCAATCAGACGATATACCAATGGAAAAACTGTGTGTCTATCAGTCTGAACCATCTTCACAGCAAGATTTCCTAAGTCAATACAATTTGCAAAATCTAGATCACCTCTCACATCAGCAATAAATGAACCAAGCTGATCCTTAAGAACTACACAATCATAATCGGTGAAGTCATCACCATACATCCTTGCAAGTTCAATTAATTTGTCTTCATCAAAGTTGGCAAAAGAATTCTTTGGATCAAGACAAGCAATGTACATCAATAACTGGGTCGATCTTTCAGTAAAGCGATTATTCATCTCAACAATAATTTGATCATGCACCACAATAAATATATCATGATGAAAATGGTCATAGTAAGTTACCATTTGACCACCACGACCCCTTGAACGGCCTCTAACTGGCATTGTATCATTCATATTTGGCACAATGATCTTATGTTTAAGACAAAAGGTATTTGCCTCTACGAAAAGCTCATCCCAACCATCATTTCTTATTACCTCAATTGTCTTCAATGTGGTCCTAATGAGCCCTATTGCACGAACCATGAAGCTGTAACATACCATCCAATGCTAGCTTTAACGAAGATGATGTCGTGTCAGAAACATGTTGAACCCCGAGAAACCTCTCTATCACCTCGCCTTTATTATTGACGTACCTGCATAGAGTAAGAAAGCATAGTTAACATAGATTAGACTTACTAAGATATAAAAATACTAACAAACTAACCTCAAAACCACAGCCATTTGCTCTTTGATAGATGCATCACAGGCCTCGTCAACAAGTATGGCAAACTGTCTATCCCCAATATCATCAATAATAACTTTAGTGGTCTCCTCTGCACAAGCTTTGCACAACTGTTTTTGTATTTGTGGTGAAGTCAATAAATGGTTAGCAGGAGCATTGTCAAGCAATTTTGCAACATTCTTATCCTTCTCTTTATACCATTTGACCATTTCTAGAAAGTTCCCCCTATTGTTTGAGCTAGGGGACTCATCATGTCCACGAAAAGCAAGAGCTTGCAATAAAAGAAATCTTGCAACGCCTAACATAATAGTAAGACGTGATCTATATTCTTCCTCATCCTTCTTCGTGGCAACGACCATCACATAATCTACACCCTGTCTTTGATTTTTGAAAGCCTCGCAATGCTTTCTTGATTTGTTGTGATAACTACAGACTTTACCAACATGTTCATCAAAACATTTAATTGCATTCTTCCAATTAGCAAACCCTATCCTTGTGAATGATTCAATACCATAATTCTCAGCTCTAGGCTGCTTAAAGAGGAAACAATAAAAACAAAATGCTGCATCTTTAGCAACACTATATTCCAACCAATTATACCTTGCGAACCATGATTGTTGAAAGCTCCTCCTCTGGTTCCCATATTCTTTATGTGGAAATTTATAACCAATTGGTTGGCATGGGCCTATTTGCAAATACTCTCTTCTAGCAGCATCTCTGATATCCACATCCAAATCCTCAATTGGTTTCCGAAGCCCAGGATCAGCAACAATATCATCCGAAGTGAGTACAACACGATGATTATTTTGATGTGTATCACTAGCTCTTGTTTCTGGTGTTTCGTTGGATTGTGTTTCTGTTGAAAAATAAGATGACAATGTCTTCGCCCGCTTCATTTTCTATGCTAATAACTCCTAATTTCCTACAACGAAAAATTATATATTTTTTAGACATAAAACACTAATATTTTTTCAAGAGCTATAATACAAGAACTGAAAAACAACTAGGATCAATCAATCATATTTCACTATTTCAGTATATCAATCACATATATGCTGGATTTCACTAAAACACTAATATGCTGGATTTCAGTATTTCACATGCTTCACAGTTCACAACTTCACATGATCATAATTCACAAATTCACAATTTTTACGAGAGGTCTTTTCTTGAGGAGGAGGAGGGCTGGAGGGGCGCTGCGCCGAGAGCCCGAGAGGCCGAGACCGAGACAGCTGGGCCGGGGCAGCACGGGCCGGAGCCGAGGGCGGAGGCGGGCAGGCCGGGCGGCGCTGGAGGCCGGGCGGCGCCAGATCGGCGCAGCCGCGAGATCGAGACGCAGCGGCGCGGCAGCAGGCGGGCGGCAGCGGCGGCGGGCGGCTGGCGGCGGCGTGGCGAGGCGCGGCAGCGGCGTTGGCCGTTGGCGGCGTGGTGAGGCGGGCGGCAAAGCGGCAGCGGCGGAGGCGGTGAGGCGGCGGCGACAAGCGGCGCTGCCGCAGCGAAGAGACGCGCGAGCGCGGCGGGCGGAGGGCGGGCGGCGAGGCGGAGGGTGCTCAAGGCGGAGAGGCGGAGGGCGGAGCAGGCGGCGAGGCGCAGCGAAGAGGCGGCCTTGGCGCTCGCGCTCGCGCTCGCCGCTTGGGTTAGCTAGGGTTTTCGACGGGCCGCCCCGCGTCAAAACTTCGCCCGCGCGGCGTGGAGGCAGTGCGCCAGTGCTGGCCGTGGGGGTGGGCCGCGTGAAGACCGTGGGCCGCGCGGACGGTGGGCTGCTGGGCTACCTGGGCTGAATATTAGCAAATATACCCTGGGCTGAACTAAAAATATATGGGCTATACACTGAAAATTTTTCACGCCCGGTGGAGCCTACCGCCATGGGCCCAATTCCGCCCTGCATATATATATATATATATATATATATATATATATATATATATATATATATATATATATATAGGAATGTATCTAGTGCTAATAGGTATTTAGGTGCTAACATGCTAATATCATTCAGGATCGTTAGATCTGTCTCCTACGACCTGGATCCTTGAAGATGAAAGCATCCAATCCTCTTATGCAATTTTATGAAAACCCCTGCCGCCTCCCAATCTTTTTTCTTCCACCCGTGCCAGGTTGACCCAGGGATGCCGCCCGCCGCGAACGCCACCAACGGGTCCTTCATCCGCAGCTGCGGCCGAGGAAGCTCGGCGTCGGCCTGTACAACAGCGCTGGCGCTCGCCGACGATGTACGCCGGCGCGCCGCTCGGCGCCGCTGCTCGTGGTACAGCACCTGCACCATCGCTGCAGTCCAGCCGGGGCGCCGCCGTGATCTCGAAGTTGAGGCCGTAGCAGAACTAGGTGACGAGCTCGAACGCCTTGGCGTCGCCGGGCATGCCCGTGATCTCCAGGTGGGTGACCTTGGAGCCATTGATCCCTGAAACCAGCTTCCTTATGTAGCCGCATTTAGATGCCAATGGGAGCTGCAAGAACAATCGCACACTAGTCAGAACTCAGGTTTTCTTTTCGTCATTGCTAGAACACGCAGAGAAAAGTTGGAGGTTGCTTACCTTGTGTAAGTTGAAGGTGGCCTCCCCAACCTGGATGGTAATATCACTGGGGAATTCTTGGGAAAGGATCCTGTAACAGCCGATCAAAAAAAAAAAAAAGTGAGGCTACATGCAATGACAAACTTCAGTTTCAGTATTTGACTCCACATGCAGACGGTGGTGCAGGTGCTGTACCACGAGCAGCGGCGCCTGCGCGAGGCGCCACCGAACGGCGCGCCATCGTATATTGGCGGCGAGTCACCGGCGCTGTCGTACAGGCCGACGGCCGAGCTTCCTCGGCCACAGCCGGAGCAGCGTGCCTAACAAGGTGTCGCGGCTGCAGCGGGAGAACAACGAGCTGAGGATGGAGCTGCTGTGGATGAAGATGCGGATGAGGGACCCGTCGGCGACGTTCGCGGCGGGCGTCATCCCTGGGTCAGGCGGGTGCGGGTGGAAGAAAAAAAACTGGGAGGCGGCGGGGATTTTCGTAAAATTACATAAGTGGATCGGGTGTTTTCACCTTCAAGGATCCAGGACGGTATTAGCATGTTAGCACCCAAATGCCCATTAGCAACTATTATCATTAACATATAAACGCAGATGGTTTAGAAACCGTCTATAATGATGGGGTTTTGAACCGTCTATGATGATGGGGTTTTGAACCGTCTATGAAAACACAGTTTGTAGTACTAGCAGGTGCATGTATACGGCACATGCAACAAGCTAGTATGATTACGTGCAAAATTGAGATTAGCTAAGTTGCAAAAAAAAAAACCCCCGCATATCTCTCAACCGTTACCTCTCTTCTATCCTTCCTAATCTCTCTCTCCCTAATCTAACTCTCTCTCCATATTACTAACTAACTCTCTCTCTATTCATCTATCTCTAACGTCTAATCCCTCTCACTCCCTAGTATATATATGAAGAATTCTGCCATGCATGCAGGTGCATGTATACGGCACATGCAACAAGCTAGTATGATTACTTGCGAAATTGTGATTAGTTAAGTTGCAAATTAAAATGAGATTAGTACTCACAGTGAGATCCTCTTGACCTCATCACGGTGCATCAGCTGCAGGATGTGAAAGTATCTCCTGGTTGCTATCCTTGTCACTCTCGTAGATGGGCATGTAGAGCTTGGCCTCGAACCTCTGCATTCTCCGGTATGTCCTCGGTTTCACAATGTTAATTTGTCCGTTTTATTGGGTCAAATAGTTCCACAATATTTGTCCATTGGAGAAACAAGAGTGCAGTTACTACAATACATATTTCCACTCTCTACCTCTATCTATACCTTAATGCACTATAACAAAAAGGTTCATCACAGATAATTTCTGTATCACAGACCGCTCTTGAACTATCTGTGATAAGTTACAACACAGACGGTTCTAGTTAAAAACCATCTGTGATAGTTTAATATCACAGACGATTCTAGTTAAGAACCATCTGTGATTGTGTTCCCCCGTCCTCAAAAATGGGCCTACTTCAGTTTATCAACATTATCTAATTGTTCTATAAAGTAGCAAAATCAGAGAATGCAGGTAAACCAAAATAGGCCTACTTATGAGAACAAGATCATTGTGCAATAAACTTCGGCACCATGTCTTCATACTGTAATAAAACTAGCTGAATGCCCGTGCGTTGCTACGAATTTAAAAAAAATAGAACATATTTATATGCACATTTCAACAAATTAGTTCATTTGATAATATAAATTTACTGTGTCATTATGTAAGGACGTATTTATATCAGTTTAAAGCACTCAAGAACTCAGCTCACCTCAAACAAAATACCAGATCAATAAGCAACATCACAATGATATTGTTATTTCATTATAAAGATGCTTGTTTTAACAGATGGTCTGGCAAAACAACTTTTAAGATCGGAGCATCTGAAGAGATCTCAAGTGTATCCCCATGCTGAATAGAATACATTACATGTGAACCATCAATATACACAACACCCTCTTGATTGTACCAAACAACAAGCATGTGTTGCCCTTGCTTAACTAACACATGCAGCAGTGGTCTATCGGCATCCCTTGGCGAAATGGGCTCCCTTATCATATACTGAAGCTCATGGCTTGATATTAGCATCATGAATCCTCCTGCTGATAGCATGGCAGCAGTTGATCCGGTAGCTGTTGCAACCCTGAGACCGCTTGCCCTACAATTAATTAATTGTAGACTCTCTCCAGTGTTGGTTCTTTTTCTGAAATGGTAATACCAATCAGAAATGATAAAAAAAATAAAAAACAATTTTAATGGAAAGACTGGAAGACAGTACCTAAATGAGAAGCGTGATACACTTGCCGGACACGGGTGTGACACCAATATATCATTCAGAGCATAAGTCGGTAGCTGAAACCCATTTAGTTTCACTGATATCCTTGACAGCTCTGAAGGGTGCCTACTAACATCAAGAGTTGCATCAAGTATCTGGGAATATGTCATGTTAAAGAGAACAAAAACATTCAAGATAGTCATTAATGTTTTGATGCTATAAAAGAAAGCAGACTGGAGTGAATTTCCGTATTAAAAGAATTGAGTTCCTCAAAAGATAATGGAAGATAAGAATACTTTGCAACAGCAGTTTACCTGCTCAAAGTTCCTGGCAGTAGCTACACAAAGATATCATGTGCTTCTTCTTGCATCAAATTCGTCAGTTAACTCATCAACCTGCATGGAAGCTACAAAACATAAAATATATATACCTAATCAAGCATACCTATAACAAGTCTTCTTGGAAGCATGCAAAGAGGAACTTGTAAATGATACAAGTTAACAAGCACGGATTATGTGGTTGGTTTCAACATATGATGAACCATGAGATTAAGGGACCACTTTGAATATACCAGATTAAGCAAGCAACTAAAATAATTGAAGAAACAATAAAACATATTGGAATCAGATGGCACTGCAATGGGTTCCTCTGATTCTGTGTCCAGCAAGGGGTCGTCAAGGGCTCCTTTGTAGTGACCATACCATGATCCAAATAAACCATTGGGTCCACATAATTGTTGCCGCACTGCACAGATAATTGGGTGGGTAGCACTACTGGGGCAGGCAAGCAGTACGTTATAGTTGCCCATTCGCAAACGATGCAAAATGGTTGCGAAATCTTTATCCCCAGATATCAGCAAAAAATGGACTGGTGGGGGATTCTGAGCAATCCAGTAGACAATATCAGCCATAAATGACCTGTCAGAACTATTCTTTCCACCTGCATTATGGCAAAAGCATTATTAGTAGAACAAGAAGAAAACAGCATTATTAGTAGAACAAGGAGAAACTACAATACTACATAAGCAAGCATATATGGGAAAAAATAAAGGAAATTACAGAATGCCAAATTTGAAATAATTTAAGGAGTACTGATGGGAAATGCTAACATTGCTACTTCCAATTGTTGGAAACAAAACTCCAAGCACCTGCAAGAGCTAGTTTAGTTGGGCACTGTAAACTTGAGTCCCATAACATCATTGCAGCTTTGTAACAAAAATCTAAGGGCCAGAAATAATAGTAACTTCAAGACAGATGTTCTCTGCAAAGATTTTGTAGAGTTTAATATAACAATAGTAATTGTAGGATTGTACACATGAACGACAAGATGTACATACATTGCTTCACCAACGAAGTTGTCTGTTGTGCCTGTATCACTGTCCAAAAGCTTGATCAACAGTTCTGTAGCTCGGTAAGACACGATGAAGACAAAGCTTTTGTTCCTTTCAGAGTTACTTCCTTTGCATGGATGAGTGGATCATGTATTCATGTTACAATTGCTAGGAAAATTAAGGCACGTAACATTAACACTTGTAGGTATCATACACTAATCACATGGGGAATAAAGCATAATGTGATATTATGTTCGTGCATATTTCTCCAATTGTAATACGGGGGGAATCATGTTTCTATGCACTTAGAAGAACATTGTTAGGGTAGCAAAGTCCGGTGAGCAATGAACAAAACAAAATGAAAGAAAATTGAAAGAGAGCTGGCGTTCATTCATGTGAATAATTCACAACTCCTAGCAAAGGCATGAAGGAAGAAGCTCTTTGGTAGTGATGTCATACATGCAGGTAGCTAATGTCCCCTTTTGGCAACTGAACACAAACAAATACTACACATTGGCATTTCGTCGAACAAGTTGTGTGCACATCAACTTTCATAGATCTAAGCCACAAAAGAAGCTAGCGAGATTACCTGCACAGAGAGTTGGTATAGGTGGAACTTGGAAGGCATGGAGCCTACTTGCCACTGGTCCAGGTCGCCTACTTCTACGTCTCCCTCTTGTTCATCTTCAACTGCTCCGTTGGAATCTTCAACTGCCTCATGGTGGCGTGGTGGCGAGTCATAGGCAGATGATGGCAAGTCGTCACCGTCGTCGCCGTCGAAGTGTGAGGCACAGACGTCGCCGTTGAAGTGTGAGCGCGTGGATCTAGGGAGGTGGGGCACGGGGAAGAGGCATCGACATCGGCGTAGGTGGAGGAGGAAGCGGTGGCGTGTGGGGAGGAGGCGTCGTGGGGTTTCAAGCCGTGCGGATCCGTGACGGCGGCGCGCGCCATTTGCGGGCGAAGGTGGCGAGGACAAGCGTGGAGGCGATTGCTGCTGTTGATCTAGGGCTTCCCACCCGACCGGACCATAACCGACGCCGCGACTCCAAGCCCTCCGATGGGCGGGGGCGCGGGGCTTGCGGTGGTCGTGGCGGCACGGGACTCCTCACGGTGGCGGTGGCGGTGGCGGCGGGATGGGAGACAGCGGGCGAGGCGGAGGCGGGCGGACATCGGCGAGGAGGCGGAGGATAAGGCGGGGTAGTGGCGGCGGTTTTTGGGTTGAGGCGCAGATTTTTTCGGTGGGGTGGGAGGAGAATGATCGTGACACGAGACTGGGGTAGTGGGCGGCGGTTTTACTGGGGTTGATGCGCAGATTTTTTTCGGTGGGGTGGGAGGGGAGAATGATCTAACACGTGGGGTGAAGCTGGCGGCTTATTTTTAATCGGACGGCTAATAAAGATAGGAGGACGCACCGACGACCACCAACTCCAATTTTTAAGTAGTAGAGATATGTCTTTCAACAAGGGCCGCCATCCATCAATCATCACAAGAACTAAGGCACCAACAATTATTTTTCACACGCACGAGCATCAAGATTTACATGGCCAAAACCCTACCAACCAAAACATTTCGGATGGGGGATATATCACAAGAGATGAAGGAGAGGCGACGGTAGCGTCACCGTTGTGTCATGACGGTGACACTGTAGAAGACACTCTTATGAGACTTAGAACAAAACTGTCTGTGATAAGTAGGTTATCTTAGATGGTTCTTACCATCAGTTGAAACATAGATAGTCACGCTAGTAAAACCGTCTGAGATAATTGCATTGCAGATTAATACTGACAGATTCTATATAACCAGATGTGATGAGGTGTCCAGTATAACCTTCTCTATAGTAGTGTAGGGCTCAAAGAGTCTCCACTTTTCTTCCAAATCACGTGCCACAAAACTATAAACCTGCGCCACCCCACCGTCGCGGGAGTTCCACTGCTCCTGCGCCACTCTACCCACACTGTCTGCATCATCCCCTCTGCCTTGACCTCTTGATCATCACTATGCCATCAGCCGAACTCCTCGGCCACCACACCATGGAGGTTGCCGCCGCAATCTCTCCTCTGCCACTCTTGTCACCAACAACCATCTTTATGTCTATCCAATTATGGAATAGCGTTGGCAGCCCCTAAGTGAACAATTACGCATATAGGAAATCATAATGGTCTCAAGTCGAAGGACCCCACATAAACATTGTTTAAGACTGGCTGGTGGCACCTAGAAATATTCCAGTATGTCTCAAGGTTAGTCAATCCAACACTATGTTCTCTAACATGTATCCAATTTATCGATTTGATATTTCATATCTATGATCCATGAATAATGATCATCAATTAACATATGTGCTGGTCTATAAATCATAGGAGTCCCACTTAATGATATGAAACCAGTGATTATTTAGAATAACATCGTAATTTAAATGAAAAGTCTCATGGACAAGTCACATACCTGCCAATCAATATAAATTATAATTATCCAAGGAGCAGAATGTCATTTTATTCAAATAGTTTGTAAACATAAAAGTGATATGATCATCTCCATGATACGAAATATCACTGACACTTGCAACACTAAGCAAGGCTTATTTATTACACGTGCCCGTGTGCATGCTACGTGCGTACACACACATATATAGCTAGCACATGTGTATCTATATATATATATATATATATATATATATATATATATGATACACATATATCTCCAGCAACTTGCCCTAGCAAACAAGCAACAGGTAAAGCTTATTGATTACTGGTAGATGCTTTCATCGAGCAGCTTGTGTATGGGTTCTGCCACTTCTGCTGTGTGGGTGTAGCTGTCCAGTTTCTTGTAGAGGCTTTCCATAACGCGCGCGAGGTTCACCACGCGTGTCAACACCACAACCGGTATCATGGGCGTCTTGCTGAGGAACTCCTGGTTGATGCTCCTCCACTGCTCCTCCACGACGCACAGCAGCGCCTCCTTGGCTTGCTGCACCGTCACCTTATGCTCCTTGACGTAGCAGTCCACTGCAGTGGCGATGTTGCTTCTTTCTTTCTCACACTGCACATTATCAAGTTTCAAAATGCGCTGAGGATCATCTTTGAAGTTTTAAAATCCTTAATTAGCGACATTGGATGGATGGATATCATCTTTTAAAATGCATGTATGAGAAATCAAGTTGAGTATATGTGTGCATGTGTCACCTCATAACCAGAAACATCATCCCTTAGGCGGGATATCGCTGCTGCATTCTCTATGATTTTAGGGAACGAGCGTGCCCAGGTGTAAACGTCGTCGCCTGCGTCCATTCCAACGAAGGATATGCATGCCAGTGGCAAGTACATGGTTGTTACCAGACTGGCCTTGAGATGGTCACGCACGGGGGGCACGTGCCCCTCTTCCCTCCATATCACCTCTTGCAACATGCACATGGTCACCTCCTTCATCTACATTTTTTTGTAATTAACAATAGCATTAGTCGACCAACACGTACGATTTACATGTATACTAATTGTGGTGTTCAAAACATGAAATAATTGTGGAGCTAGTACTATATGTTTACTTACAATCTCCTTAATACATTCAATTCCAAAGGGTGAAACACCGTCAGCCACAAATTCTTCCAGCGTCTTGGAAAGATAGGACATTACGTACCCGTAGCACTTCCCTACGAGTTTGGCACCTTCTATGTCCCACCTGGAATATCATTGACAAGCCAAGTTGGGATTTATTGATTAGCCAAGTGTGAAAAAACGCACATAAAAACAACAATGGTGTTATCAAGACTAGGATGGTTTTTATGCTCGTGGGATCGGAATCGTAGGATCGATTTGATCATATGATCGTAATAGAACTAGTCTCGAAAATCGTTATTCTACAAATCGTAAGATCTTCACTATTATTCATAATTTTGATCCTATGTAGGATTAGAATTGGCATGATCTGATGCGATATTAGGATGGTAAGATACAATGCACAAAACAACTTACAGCTGGAGCGACCATGCATCCGATGGATCCTTAAGTTTAACAATAGAATTTAAAGGAAAATCCAAGATGTCTTACCGTTGGACCGCTTGGTTGAACTCAGGAAGCTCGTCCATGGTGCCATATGAATCAAATGTATCATCCAAAAGTGAAAACATCTTGATAAGTTTTGCAAACATCATCCGTCCCTTGGCATACTGTGGCTCGTAGAAAACACCAAGCGCCCAAAAGTAGCACTCCACTGGCCGTTCACGTATGTATTGGCCCAGCGTGCTCCCAGGATTAAGGTCTTTATACCACCTAAGTTAGTAATTAAAGGGAATGAATTCATCATCAATAGTAGAGTATGTCATGAGAATAAATAAGACTTGTTCAAATTTGACATATATGCTCAGTTTTCCCATTTCTGTATCAGGATTGCTAAATCTCAGTCACCTGAATTTTTTCTTAATCTCGGTCGATTTCCTAATCTTCGATCTTGCATTACTTCATACTCTGGCAAGAGTCATTATCCTCCTCTCTAGTGCTGCTATCTCCCACTACCGTTGAATTAGGTCTTGGAATTTACTGGCTAGGATTCAGGTTCACTGGACTAGCGGAGGCACAGCTCCGGGTGGTGGCAGCGCCGCTGTAGTGAGGTGGTTGTAGCACCACCAGTGCCGTGGGTCGGAGGAGGGTAGTGGGCGGTGGAGGTCGTCGGGGGCGATGAGGACGAGTAGTTAGGAGCTGGTAGGTGGTGGTAGCAGATCCTGTAGCAGAGACGAGAAAGGAGGGTGGCCTCGGGGATCTCACCGAAGAGGAGGAATAGGGCGGCAATGGCTACGGTCCTGTTCTTTACGGCTTCTAAAAGCGGTCTTTGGCTTTTGCTACAGTACCTAACTTTTAAATGGAGTATTTTTTCAAGACGGGATCTACAAGTTAATTGTAGTATATGTTAAAAGCCTAACATCTGTATCAACTAAAATCACAAGCGAGTATCTCTCTCTGTCTACAATCTCTATCCTAAACAGCCAAAATTAAAAAAATTCAGCCAAAAACCATAAGCCGCAACAAAAAAGAATAGGCCCGTCGTGTGGTGTGTATTAGGGTTTGGCTGTGGAGGTGGGTTATATAGGTGAGAGAGGGAGAGGATATGAGCCGCAGGATTTTGATCCAATGGTGGAAAAGAGTGACCGATATTTTTTAAATTTTCACATGCAGGAAATAGATGACCCCTTACGTATTGCTAATATATATGGAGAATATATGCTGCCATCCAGTGCATGTGTACGGTACATGCAACAAGCTAGTGCATGTATACTTGCGAAATTGTGATTAGTTAAGTTGCAAATTAAAATGAGATTAGTACTCACAGTGAGATCCTCTTGACCTCATCACGGTGCATCTGCTGCAGGATGTGAAAGTCTAGCTTAGCAAGCTCAAGTATCTCCTGGTTGCTATCCTTGTCACTCTCGTAGATGGGCATGTAGAGCTTGGCCTCGAGCCTCTTCATTCTCCGGTGCGTCGGTGAAGCCAGAGCGTCCTGCACTTTCTGTAAGATGGGCTCAGGTAATTGTCCACCTTTGGCTAGGGATGAGAGGCCGTCCGTGGTGAAGACGATGGCGCTGTTGAGGACGTCTTCGTCGCATTTGAGGAGGTGAGCGGCCTCGTACAGACTGAGTAGGACATCGATGTCAGATCGCAGTTCGTCCTTGAAGTTTCCGTTCCCATCCTTGAAACTCTCGAATACCTCTGCTACTTACGTTTAGTTCGTTTAGTTAATACAATGGGTAAGGACATTTTATGAGAAAGGGAATTAGCAATATTGATGATGCTCATCGATATATTATTAGCTAAGTACCGCATAGAACGTCGTAACAAGAGGGGGGTATTTTATGAGAAAGGGAATTAGCAATTGATGATGCTCATAGATATATTATTACCGCATGGAACGTCGTAGCGGTGCTGCCTCAGCAGGCGGAAGCGGAGGGCGACTGCACACAGGTCACCGTCCCTAACCGGCGTGCTGTTGAGAAGGTCCATAAACATGGCGATCTCCTGCTCAAAATGGTAGCCAACACCAAGGCGTTCTAGGTCATCTACCGTCTTCATCCCCTGCAGCAAATATCCTTCTTTCCTGCTTGTATAGTACTCTTGGATCATGCAGCCAACTTTGCGCACGAGCTCGTCCCGCCTCTCCTTGATCGTCGTCTCCGGCTTAATTTTGATATATATGTTGCATAGAATAATTAAACGTAAACAAATCAAAGAAACAAATCAAATTTAACACACACTCTTAAGAGTAGTAATATATACCTGGTGCGAGCAAGGCAAAGGGCGGAGATCGATGAAGTATTCAGTCCATTTGCTGTCTTCGACCTTCACCGACGGCCGCTTAGGGTTCTTCTTCTCGTGTTCCATGGTAACTAATTTCTTCTTCGACTGCATGCATGCGTTTATATATGTCAATTAATTACCGGCCAGCAGATCACATACGTGGCCTACGAGTATACGGCTAAAGACAATACCATATATACTACTGCTAGGAAAGCAATTTTAGGAAACAGCTTTAATTAGTACAACTAATGACAATATATAGCAATATATCTAGTGCTAATGGCTATTTCAGTACTAAGGTGCTAACAACGACGTAGACTGTCTTATCTAGATTGTATGGCTCGGATAGGGGTGGACGAGATCTCCATCCTACTTAAATATCTTAGCAGAAAACCCACTGGATTGTTCACAAAAACGCTTTGCACTTGGCGGCTAATGACTATATATATAAAATGCACCGTAATTAAGAAACACTAGTGTAGATGCACGGATCACCTCCGCTCAAAACGAGAGGAGCTTAGGACCAGGCATGCTGCAGGCGAGGCTGCTGGGCCTTTAAATAGAGCGTCCAAACACCGTTTAGACCCGGCCTCCACAATGTCCAGTTAAACACCGTTTAGACTTGGTGATAAATGTGCATTTGTTGGCGGTCAAAACGTGCACATCAAAACATAGATGCAAAAATCGTTAGGAATCAAATCATGACCATGTTGGGCTGCTAATTGATTGATATATATATCAATCATGACTGTAAACTCTATTAGTCATACTGAAAAGAAAAGCAGAGAAGCAGATCCTCCCTACGCACTACAAAGCTCACTCGAGTTTTCCTTTCCTTTTCTTTCTTTTTTGACAAATAGGACTATTTTTGACTTGTGAGATCCCGGATTAGCAATTTAGAACCATCTGTATTTCAGCCGCACTATTTTCTAAAGCAGTGTTTCTACTGCACTATTCCATATATTAATAGCTAGTGCATACAAATATATTATTGGATTATATACATACATCGCATAAACAGTACCAAACATTTATATTACACATCAAATATTAAATAACCAGTATCGAGTAAGGTTTACATAGTGGGCAGATCAATCCAAATGCTACGTTACAGAAATCGGAAACAGAAACACAAAGCAAAAGACGAGGCCACACCTCGCAATAGGCAAACGACTATGGGTAAATGATGCCACTACTACAGAAAACCGTATCACAGACGGTTCAAAAACATCATCACAAATGGTTTTGTGAGCCGTCTGAATTTATGAGTCAGTAATGATACGAGGTCATCACAGATGACTTTTGAACCATCTGTGGTGTAAATATCACAGACGGCTTTTAACAAAAACCGTCTGTGATTATCAAATCTTGAGCGGTTTTAGGTAAAACCGTGTGCTATTCTCTTCTACCCCTAAATCTATTTCTGTTTATTGTCTAGCGCCAGGAAATACTAGCCATACCCTTTGAAACAAGCTAACAGATCGACGTAGTATAATACATCCAATTCATATTCATTCATTTCAGAAACAAAATATACATTCCACAAATCAATTAATAGAAATAAAATAAATTATCCATCTATGAACAAATATACACATGAACAATTAAGCTCAATCTCCTAGTGAAATATGCACACTGAAACAAGCAGATCAAAATAACATGGAATTACATGAAACAGTAAGTATTCATAACAGTAAGTTTTAAATGTTACATATACCATTACCGAAAGCTACATTAATCCTATATGTCACCGGGCTCGGGGATGGCGGCCGGCGATAGGCTCGGGGACGGCGGCGGCTGGCTTGGGGATGGCGGCGGCGACGGGCTCGGGGACGACGGCGGCGACTGGCTCGGGGATAGCTATAAGTACTACAGTGTACGCATAAAACCCTAGCTTAAGGGTATAACAAAGATAAGTATAAAAAATGTCAAAAACGGACACCGTATGCAAAAGTTATGGCCGTTTTACTGAAAGTGTCTCAAAATTGACTCAGGCGGAAATTATGAAATTTTGGGGGATTGCAAGACGGGAAACATATCACAGACAGTTTGATATACGAACCGTCTGTAGAAACTTTATTGTCACAGACGGTTCTTATCTAGAACCGTCTATGAAGTATCGAGTAAGGTTCTTATCTAGAACCGTCTGTGGATTATATACATACATCGCATAAACAATACCAAACATTTATATTACACATCAAAGATTAAATAACCGGTATCGAGTAAGGTTTACATGGTGGGCCGATCAATCCAAATGTTACATTACAGAAATCAAAAGCGGAAGCACAAAGCAAAAGATGAGGCCACACCTCGCAACAGACAAATGTCTAAGGGCAAATGATGCCATACTACTTTCTAAGAGTTTGGATAATAGATGTGTACATAATCACCATCAAAGTCTACCTATCTGAGGTAAGGGCTAAGCTATTAAAGAATATCATAATCTCCACCATCTTCTTCTTTGTCTGGTCCCTGAGCGGCGTAGTAGGCGTACTGGTCATGATCCGAAGGTTCTAAGTTAATTTAGTGACCGAGGGTGAGCACAAATAACCATGCTTTGTGAGCCAACACATATAATACAATTATATATATATATATATATATATATATATATATATATATATATATATATATATATATATATCAATTAATCTATCGCCAACGCTGCCTTGACGTTTAATTAGAACTACAAAGTTCACCCGAGTTTTTCATTCCTTTTCTTTGTTTTCATAAATAGAACAATTTTCGACTTCCAACATGTGAGACTCGGATTAACAATTTAAAACTCTATATGTTTTCACCGTACTATTTCCTATATTAGTAGATAGTGTATATAGATATATCATTCATATAGTTTTAAAAAATCATGATTCCGTGCGTGCGTGCGATGGACAAATAGCAAGCATACCCGTGCGTGCCGTCTGATTGAAGCAGCAGAATCGCGAGTCGTCGGTGCCTCACATTAGTAATTATGTCCTTCCATTACATGTGACTCTGGTTCTTTTCATCGGATGCAAATATTCGTGGCTAGTGCTGTCCTTAGGGCTGTAAAAAAAGCTCGGAGCTCGCGAGCTACTCAAGTTCGGCTCGTTCTAGGCTCGATTCGAGCTCGGTTCGAACTTTAAGCGAGTGAACTCGAGCTTGATCTCGAGCTCATGAGCTTTACTGAGCCGAGCTCGAATAGTTCATGAGCTCGATTCGAGCTTAAATAGTAATACATATTAATTCTTACCGAGCTTACTCGAGCCGAACTCGAGCTCGAGCTTTTCTTTTTATTGAAAATTAGTGTATATTTGAATTATTTTGACTGTTATCGAGCTTACTCGAGCCGAACTCGAGCTCGAGCTTTCCTTATTATTGAAAAATAGTGCATACTAAATTATTTTAATTGTTATTGAGCTTCACCGAGCCGAGCTCGAGCCTAATCGAGCTTAGGCCGAGCCGAGCTCGAGCCCAGGTTCAAGCTCGGACCCCATCTCGAGCTCGGCTCGAGCTCGGCTCGAGCTTCTCACCGAGCTCGAGCACGGAAGGCCAAGCTCGCTCGAGCTCGGCTCGTTCGACCCTAGTCAGTCCTTCCATTACATGTGATGGTGAGTTTATCTGCCCTGAATGAGACAATATGGAACCCACTAGCAATTATGTTTGTTGCTTAGCTTGATCTTTTGTGTGGCTTTCTTTGTGTAAAAACTCTCTTCTACTAATACTCTCTCTGCTCATCACAGTGGCACAGTGAGTTTCTAAGGGAGAAGATATACTTTGGTTGTGAAATCTAAGGGTAGTGAATTTTGATGTGGATAAGTATCCTAAATTGCTTCCAAATTTATATTGACTTTGCTCTCTAATTTATCATGATTTGTTTTCAAAGTTTGATCATCTGTTTTCAAATTTATCGTGATTTGCTTCACATCTACACAAATCTAGTTTGAATTTTGTATGAAATTGCTTTCAAGTTATCCTCAGTTTGCTAACTAATTTATCTTGCTTACAAATTATACTCATTTTGCTTCTATGTTTAAATTTATGCTGACTTGCTTCATACCTATACTATGTTTATACTAATTTGATTTTATTTTGTTGATACCATAGTGCCTAGACACCATGATTTCAAATACATCAACTCTATCTAAATTTGGATATATTTTCTGAAAATAGCAGTTTTAGGGTAAGTACTCATCTATAACAATTTAAATAAAACGTATAAGTTTAAAAAATATACACAAATTCAAAGATTTAAACGAATTTATATCATATGTTTTGTTGATTTATATATATAATCAGCATATACCTACAATCAAGCTATCATGAAAAAAGGCAAATCAGACTTTGGTGTGTGTGACATTATGTACAGTACAGTAGTTAGCCATGTCGATCTGTCCCTGGACGACGAAAACTAGCTTGTCTGTACCTTGGTGTGTGTGTGTCCGAGGTGCATCTGTCACTCAATTCATTAATTGGCGCTTGAGGATTAATTTGCCAATTAAATCACTTTCAGACATTATAATTTTTTTCATGTAGTTCACATTAAACTTTCTTATAATTAGTATATGAGAATACTTAAACTAATAAAGAAATATATTTACCATTATAAAAATTTGAGTTGGTGATCGTCGGTCCATTCTCCCTCCTCTCTTTCTATTAAGATTAGAATCCACCATTACAACATCATAAGATATCGAGTAGGTTATCCATAGCACTGCATACATAAGAGGACACTTACAATTTTACAAAGATAAGCTTCACGGTTACAAATTCAGAAAAATGCTTACACATCCTTCATTAAACTACAATCTAAAACAAGTGGTGCAAGAAAATATTCAAGTAGCAGAAATAAAAAGGCAACGAATACCATTTTTAGCTTCTATGCCAAAATCAACAGCTTCTATGACGGCGACTTAGAATAGTGCAGATTTACCATTACCTTCTTCCTTTCCATCTTACTTCAAGCCAAATTTCAGTCGCCCTTGCCGAACCCCTTCCCACTCTTGCCACGCACAAACGAGTTGGAGTAGTACTGGTAGTATTGGTTCTTCAAGTAGCGAGAGATGGTTAATAAGGGGCGAGAGGTGAGGAGGAGAACGGTGCCTGCCGTTCGATGTAGAGAGAATGGACGGATGAGATCGGGTTCTTATAGGATATGCCGTGAATCGATGACGTGGCAAGATATCACAGAGGGTTTGGATTACAAATCGTCTATGAAAGTGACATCATGGACGGTCCATAATAAAATCCATCTATGATAACAGGAGATATCACAGACGGTTTATAACAAAAACAGTCAGAGATAATGGCGTCACAAAGATAATATATCGGTACGATATCAAAAGGTAAAATAGCAAAATTTTATATGGCTTATATATGCTCATTTGAAAGGTTTCGATAAGATCTACAACTTAGCAGTTGAGGGAAAACCCAAATTCCAAACGGAAGATCAAATATTTTAGCAAAAACAGAAATTGAAAGCTTAAAACACAAATTTGGAGTTAAAGATGGCTGATTTTGAGGGTCTTAGAGGTCGAGTAGTACAAACATGTTGTTTTTCTTAAATCGGGCTCATTGTTAGCTTTCCAACAAGGACAAGAACGTCGAAAACAGACACCTTATACAAAAGTTATAACCGCTTTACTAAAGATGTCTCAAAACTGGATCCTACTCGGACTCAGGCGAAAGATATGAAATTTTAAGGTATTACGAGGCGGGAAACGTATCACAGACGGTTTTTTAATATAAACCGTCTGTGAAGTATCACAGATAGTTTAAATAAAAAACCGTCTGTGATGTCTGCCATTATACAGACAGTTCTTATCAAGAATAATTAAACATAAACAAATAAAGAAAGAAAATAAATTTAACACACACTCTCTCTCTCAAGAAAAGGAAAACAGTACAGCACGGTGCCCAAAGAACTGTAGCACTAGTGAAATAGCATAGCACTGTAGTAGAGCGCTGCATCGAACAGTACTGCACTGTACTGAATACTTAGTCAACACTATAGAAAACTTCCTATATATCCAAGGTAAGGACTGCGAGTAAATGATACCATAATACTTTCTAAGAGTATAGATAATAGATATGTACATAATCACCATCAACTTCCTATCCGAAATAAGGACTAATGCGGGAGTCGTCTGATTGAAGCAGCAGCATCGCGAGTCGTCGGTTCCTCGTGAGGTAGGAAAACGACGCGACTCCCTTTAGGAATAAAAACTCTCTCTCCTATTAGTGCTCTATTTCTTTTCATCGGATGCCAATATTCATGGCTAGTGTTGTCCTTCCATTAAATGTGATGGTGAGTTTATCTTCCCTAAATGAGACAATATGGGACCCACTAGCAACTATGTTTGTTGCTTAGCGTGATCTTTTGTGTGACTTTCTTTGTTTTCAAATTTATTGTGATTTGCTTCAAGTCTACACAAATCTAGATTGAATTTTGTATGGAATTGCTTTCAAGTTATTCTCAATTTGCTTACTAATTTATCTTGCTTACAAATTATACTCATATTGCTTCCTTGTTTATCTTAACTTGCTTTTGAATTTATGCCGACTTGCTTTATACCTATACTAAGTTTATACTAATTTGATTTTATTTTATTGATACATAAGGAGAAACTTTGATTTTTTTTCTTTTTTCAATTAATTACATGGGTTTATAAATAAGTAAGGAGGAGGACAGCAAGGAAGAGGAGACCAGCAAGAAGGCTGGGTTTTGGTTATATTTATAGGGGAGGAAGAGGCGGAGCTACGATCCGTGGGGTGAGGATTGGTCGATTTCTATTGGCTATGATTGGGTCGAGTAGGATCGACGGCCCACAGATTATCACAGACGGTTCTATATATAGAACCGTCTTTGATGAATGAATATCACGACGGTTCGATATATAGAACCGTCGTGAATTAGA